>OY723393.1:35338537-35341037 GCA_963210295.1 Ophion ellenae
CGAACCTACATATGAAGCCAAATTAAGAACGGTTTCGTGTGAGATGTACAAATACTTTTTACCCACTGTATGTACATTACAAGTTTCTTTGTAACTGTATTTGATATTTGAATAAGGATTTTAAAAATAATTGCAAGGATTTATAATAAATTTATTTTTTCATGGGAATTTAAAAAGAAAAAGAAATACAAGAATTTGAAAAAAAGCAGGACCCAAATATTCGTTTCAAAATTCACGAAAAGTACAAAGCGGTAGTCAATGAGCTTGCGTAAATGTGTCTACTCGCAAGATACAATTTACCCCTACAGTTTAATGGGTTTCCGTTTATCGCGATCCAAATCTCCTCCGAGTGGAATTTCATTCGAATGATATTTTTTCTACTCAAACTCCCCATCAATAACTGAATGGAACTTCAACTCATGATTATTTTATTATAGATTCGTTTAAGCGCTGGAACTTTTCTCATTTTTGTACAATCTCAGCCGCTTCATAAATTACAATCAAATAAAAAATAAATGCAAACTGGAATATTAAATGATCCAATTTTTCCATAGTTCATCCCGATAACACGATCAAAGGTGATCCGAATCGTTCTCCCTCTAAGACCTTTAATAAAACTGCTTTGATACGAGCAATTTTGTTCTTTCCATCCGCATCCAAGCCTGTGATAACGAGCACACGTGTATCAAATCCGCGGTAACACGCGCCGTTATTAATCGAATCCAAGGTAATAACGAAAACGTGGGCGTGAATACATCAATCGCGCGGATGTGTGCGCGTACGCGATACTTTGGGGCTTTGTAATTGGAATGGGAACGGAAGCTCGAGCTCATGAATGGGCTAAGGGACCTGTGAAGTCTATATCACAGAACCATATGCGCTCCATCATTTTCTATCTTAGATAATATTTTTTTTTATTTAACGATTCAAATATGTTTTTTTTTTGTTAAATTTAATTCAATGATATTTTGTTAATGTAATGGATTTTCTAAATTTGTATTATTAATAAAATAATATTATTTAAATTTGAGGATATAGCTTCCTTTAAGGCAGTCCTCTAGTTTATCGGGTCGAAAAGATCGATTTTTTTTCATACATCACATCTACAACATGTGTAGAAAATGTGTGCCAAAGGATTTTTCGATATTCGAAGTGGTTCACAAGTTACGGCCCTGGAACGGAGCAGGTATGAGCTTCTCGGAGAGGCTGAGCAATTCAAACACAATAAACCGCCTCTTTCTGAAGCCGTTCAAAAAGTTATAAAGCCAATTTATGAGGATTGATCCAAAGAAGAATTGTTAAGCAGATGCCTGGGAGCGGAAACTCAAAATAATAACGCGTCGCTCAATTCGTTAATCTGGACTTTTGCTCCGAAGCACCTCCATTCTGGGCAAAAAGTGGTTGAAATCGCCACGTTTCTCGCTGTCATAATCTTCAACGAAGGATTCAAATCTATCCTGAAGACCTTGGAAACCATGGGAGTGAAAATCGGCCCACAAGCTAAAGGATATGTTCAACAGCGTGATAGCTCTCGAATCGACCGTTCAGAAAGGCGCACGAGTGATGTTGTAAAACAGGCCCGAATCGCGAAAAGGGAAGACTTGGAGCAGCTCTGCGTGACTTCCAAGAAGAAGAGGAAGGCCTATTGTATGGTCCAGGCATAGCAGATTGACGGTGAGATGAAATTTTCAGTATAAATCACATGCGCGAACTTTCAAACGCGTTTTTCTCTGAACACCATTTTTCAAAACGGTGACCACGATATTTCAGAAACTACTGCACCGATCTTGTTCAAATTTATACAGCATCTTTAATATGTTATAAGCCAGCGATTGAACTAGGATTATCATGATTGCTTCCATAGTTTTTTTTGTACGAGCGAAAAACTTAAGGAAAAATGAGTAAAAAATAGAATGTAATTTTCAAAAGTGCATAAAAAAGTCCATTTTTGTAATTTAGAATTCACTCTAGTTCAATCGCTAGTCTTAAATGTGAAGATTAAAATGCCGTTTGGTTTTTTGATTTCAGATAAGCAGAACGCCGTAATCTTGGTCACCGTCAAGCACCTCTTTTACTTGATGTCTTCCTGTCGGCCACTATAACCTTTATTCTATTATATATTTTGACTTCAAAAAATTTGTAAAGCTTATTTAGATGTTAATAAAGATTATGCAAAAACAATGAGATTGATTATTTCGATGCTTTGCCCGTAAAAAATTATTGAAAAAGCCGTAAAAAAACAGCCGAGAAACTAGAGGACCGCGTTAAATTTGGCTTATTGATTTAATGATATTTTTTAATCGAATTATTTCGTTTGGACTATTAGTTCAATTATATATTTTTTTATTTAATTATATAGATTTTATGTGCAATAAAAAAAATGTCTGAGTGTCAAAACGAAAAGGAAAGGTTTTCTTTTTCGTTTTGGAGAACAACTTTTTTTGAAGCGCGTCGCGTGCCGTTTCTTCAAAACTCGAAAGTCTCAGGTGAATTTACGCAG
>OY723393.1:35346037-35645834 GCA_963210295.1 Ophion ellenae
TCGGACAATTTTCAACCGATTCACTTGAAATGTTGAATATATCTTGAAAAATACATTGTCTATGGAAGTACGTAGGATTTTTTTTATATTGCATAGTTCATTTGTTATTAACAATTATGTGACGATTTTTTAAGCAATTTTTTCACTTTCCAAAAATTTGCCTGATTTTCACTGATATGTATAATGAACACCCTTTTTTGTAATCTCGATTTATTTTGTAGTTTTTCTGAAAAAAAAATCCCCTAAAAGCCTATTTTTCGGCCTCTAGAGTGGCCTAAGGCCTTAATTGGGTGGAGCGTTTTGATGTGACGCAGAGTCCAATTTCGAAAATGACCAATGAAAACCTAATTGACTGTACAAGAGTGCGCGATGCAGGCTTCGACGCTTAAAAATATCTCGTCAATTAGTTGGCGTCACGACGCCGGCGGCCCCCCTTTATCTTCATATATATTGTATTTTACGATATACAATACATTTTAATATGCGTACACAACAAACTGCACATATCAATAATTCTCTGATATACATAATATTTATATAATTGTTTTGCGTACCCGTAGACGGTTCGAATCTATTAATTTTTCGCACGTCTCTCTCGTTTTCGATTCTCAAAGCTTCTGTCAGCGGAAGTCGATGGCACGACGATCGCCCCTTGGATCCCGCTCTTCTCGAGCGTTCTACCGCGTGCAGCGTATTCTTCTTGCGCCGTTCTACTATTTATTTTCTTTTTAACCAAAGTTTTTCGCTCGAGTGAAAAAAAAGGACAGTTTGTTTTTCACGAACTAGGAATCCTCTCGTCTCGGATAGATCGCGGCTTTTGAATGACGAACTTCAATCGTCGTAACGCGACATAACGGTGTAACTCGATACAACTGACCGCACTCCACTCGTCGATTAATTCAACATCGAACTCTAACAAGAAAATAACGCTCGCTTCGTGAACAAAAAAATTCAGCCGCAAAAATAACGCTCGCTTCGTGAACAAAAAAATTCAGCCACAAAAATAACGTTCGCTTCGTGAAAAAAAAAATTCAGCCACAAAAATAGTGCTCGCTTCGTGAACAAAAAAATTCAGCCACAAAAATATCGCGGCCGAATTGTGTCACGGGTCTTCCAAAAAAATTGCATTCGTTCACTCAGCCGTGTTTGCTAATTAAATTTTCAGCAAAATAAAATTGTTTTATATTCGTTTTTTAAAAATAGTTTCTTGATTTTTTATCGTTTCTTCAATATTTTTTTTCCCAAGTTTTTTACGTGAATCTCAAAATGATCGCTCACGAATTTGATGATAACTTTTTTCGATGAACCCTTTCGAGGGCTATAGGGCGATCGTTCACTTTACAACTATATTCTCGTTATACAAATTTTCTCGGGATATAATCGTGAGTTGTCGAAAATTTCGCAGATCTCGTCGTGAATGTAAACGCAGTTGGGAAAAGATAGTGTATCCGTTGGCGTTAGAATGCGCGCGCGTTTGCGACCGGAGCTGTTCCGTTGCTGATGACCGTTTGACTCCGCAGACGTGAAACTTTGTCTTGAAGCTTGACAGAGGCGTCAAAGAGGAGAAGGCGAGTGCTCGCCTCACTGGAGGACTCGCCCCAACATCTTACGCAATCCTGTACGTAGATACGCGCCGTTGGTGGTGGAATTTCGTCAAAAAAGTACAAGAGTCACAGTCGAGACAGTGCGAGGCTGATATGTCGGCCTCGTGGAGGTGGAATGACCGTACGATGATTAATTTCATTGTCTACGCGCGATAACTGCGCTTCTGCGCCCATACGATAACGATGAAGTAAGTTAAAGATCAGCCGGATTTCGTTTGAGTCCAACCAGATAAAATGCCCCGGCTTTCGAACTATGCATTCGTTGAATATTTATTTATTTTTGAAACAGCAGTGATGTGTTTACGTTGATATTGAAACGTCAATGGCGTAAGAAATTTTGTCGATTATTAATTCACTATCATAGTTACGTCCGAGGCCAAAGATCAGGGTCCTTCAGTCCAGGGTTGTCAACTTATTTAACGATTCGTGCATTTTTGAGACGGTTTGTCTTTTTTGGCACATATTTTCGGCTTATTTTCCTGACGTCGTGCATTTCGTAATTCTAGCGTAATAATGGTATCGAAGTTTGCATCATTAGAATGTAGTTTTTTTTTCAAACTACACTGAGAAAAAAATCATTGAACCATTACCATTGGTTTTGTTGACTGAAATTTCGTTGATTTAATTGTAGAATTGTCGGTGTAAATAATCGGATTTATTAGGCCAAACAAAACGCTACTGACTTTAATAACATGATAAAATTGAAAGTTTTTTTTCACTCAAAACATATATTGTTAGCCGAGAACAATATATTGTTGAAACTATCTAAAAAATTATCGCGAACGAATTATATAGTCTTGAATGCATTTTCTGCATCGAACAAAGAAAGCTTTTTAATTCATAACATGAATATTGTTGATTCGAGTGCACAAGAAAAATTGGATTTCGCTCGTTTGATTCAGATAAAATTTCTATTGAGTAAATATGTTATTTAATTTTTTTCACCTAATCCGATATTGATCTTCAAGTACATTATTCGTAAAAAAATTAATATTTTATTTTGATTGAAAAATATTAAGCAAATGTCTGAATTGGTTAAACAATTATGCGAAAATAACATTTGTTTCTTGCGCATTTGGTTGAAAAATTCAACCAAATCATGGCTGAGCGCCACCGAAATTATAGGTGTGAGGAAACCCGTAGTTCTCGGAGTAACCGCTAGAAGCCGCACGCGCGCTCGTTTCTCGTAAGCGTAGCGCAAACCGAAAATCTACTTAAACGCCGGAGAAACTCTAAAGAGTATCGCTTCTTGACCTGTGGCTAAGGTCAAAGTGTAGTATCTGTTATTATCAGTTTAATATCTGATATTCTGTCCATGGACATTCCATTAGATATCTGATATTCTCTCCACTATTATCGTAGAGGATCATTCTAATGCTCACTTTTTATTTAAGATTCAAAACAAATTGAAAAACTTACGTCTCATGGCATATTCGTTTCGATGTAGTGAAGAAATAGTTCATTCTATTGACTATATTTTTGTACGAAATAAAAAATGTTGTAGCAGCCGCTTAATTATTTCATCCATATATCTACGGATTGTATATAGAATAATTTCAATGGAATATAATTTTATTTGAAGGATAATGTACATATTCAGAGAACAGAAGAGATTTTCAAATAAAATAATGTTATTTGAATCAATCACATTTTCCAATATTTTATAGTATTGTAACAATCTCATATATCGGTGGCACTCCGCGATCAGACATTTATTTGAATCAACCAATATATTTTTTTGATTCAATTGGTTTTTTTTTCTCAGCGTACAAATATCACCGAAGAATTTTGAGGAGCTTAAAAAATGTATAACCAAAACCTGCAAAAAAGATTTCAAATGATGAAGATGAAGATAGAGGAATTAAAAAATCACGATGAACTTTCGTTGCTTCCCAACGATGCCAACTTCAGCATCATCTGTAATTCGTGTTTACCGTTTGGTTCTTATCAGCTCGGTAGAAACATTCCGTTGCCTTTTGCCATGTTTGCCGACTACGATGAGATACTCCTGCTTTTTTTCGTTTATTTTGTTCCCCTTCGTTTTGTTTTTAGAGATCATCATTTGAGAAGAAACCATCAAAATGTCGTAAATAAAAAGAAAATGTTTTCAGTGTTTCTACGTACACTCTTTCGGGCCTTTACGAACCAGCTGATTTAACCTTTACCGCTCGCCACTCAATTTCCGGTTCCTGAGAGACACCCCGAGAGTGTTGCTCACAGCCACTCTATCCGAGCGCACTACTTTATCGCATCAGCAGGAGGGCGCAGGGAAACTGAGGAAAACCGGGGCTGATACAGGCATGTGTATTTTTACTTGTCAGTTGCCGACGATCTTGATTGCTTGACGATCGGGAAATCGGTGAAACTGGCGTCCCGTCCGGTAGTCGGTGCGCAAGTCGCGGCTGAGCGGTCGCCCATCCGATTATTGGCCTCGACCAACTGGTCGTCCAATTTTTGTTAAACTTCATTTATATCGGCTGTTGGTTATAAGAAATTGGTCCAAATGACCGCATGAATTTTATCCTCGTTCAGAATGAAGGAGCTTTCAAGATTGTCAAAGCTTCCAATGTTTCTATATCGCAAGAAAAGAACAATTTATTATATAAATACACTGAAGAAAATATTAACCAATGAAAATCAAACTTAAATATTATTTCATAAAATTTTTTGTACATTACTAAATTGTAATATAATAATAACGAATGTATTAGAAAGTGTTGCGTAAACGGAAAGACATCGAAACAAATTTTAAGGGAGACTTTGTCCTTGAAATGCAGCGGGAGATGTTAGCGGCTGAACATGAGCAGCTGGAAGAAGCGGAGGGATGCCTCTATGGACCAGGCATTGCCGATTAGCGGTAATTATAAACACATTTGTGTAAACACATTACAAAACTTTAAACGCGTTTTTCTCGAAAACACGTTTTAAAAAATGGCTGACATTCTCCTGACCGCTGTAATTAACATATCGACCTGAAATTTGGAGAGCATACTCAGAAAATATGTCTTCACGGAATGACGGATCGTTTTTTCGATAGATACATTTTTGCATTTATTATTTATCTTTTTATGCGAAAAAAAACGCGAAATTCGTTTTTTTTTAATTGCCGCCATTTTCCGAAATTTGTACTAAACGAAAAACCCATCCGTCATTCCATGACCAAAGGGTCACAGATTGATAATATGCTTTGAATTTGTGTTTCAGATGAACAAAGAGGGGCCAGTGATGTCAGCCGTTTACCTCCCGCGATTTAAGGACCTGTTTTCGCGGAGCTGTAACGGCCGCCATTTTGGTTTAAAAAAAAAATTTTAACGTTCTGTATATCATGAATAAAAGCAACAAAAAACCCCACTCAAAAAGCTTTACTCGTTTCCTTTTAAAAAAATAAAATGTAAACTCCTGAAATACCCTCCAAGGACAAAGTCTCCCTTAAGAAGTGTAAAGGTGAAGAGAAGGTGAGAGGGAGTGTAGATGTAAGCACCCTTACAGGGTATACCTTGGAATAAATACTACTACTACTAATAACGAATGTATCAAAATTAAATATAAATTATTAATTAATTTTATATATATATATATATATGTGTAATAGAAAAAATTATTCTTATTACATAATATATTATTCGTACATGAATTATCATTAATCATAATATTTACGTTGACTACTTAACTATTGATACATTTTTTGCATATTTAATATAAACATTCAATATTAGCAATTTATCAAATTTATTATAGATGAAATATGTATCGACTGTCAATGCTCTGGCAGGAAACAAATTGTTGATAGAAATAATCGCGATATAAGCGTCGTCGGCAAGAAAGAATGCGACTATAATTCCACACGTCTGGGCGCGTCGACGAGGAACAAGAACGAAATCCCTCTCTACCGATACCCGATAAAAAAATTCTCGATATTAATATTCATGGCAGAGGCTCGTGCATATCGAATCGTATTTTCAATGCAAAGCGAAAAGAAGAAGAACAATACTCATCCGTCACTCGTGTACTCATGCATGCAATATAACCAAGACGACTTTGACAAGTATAGCCTGTTCAATATTTTCACGTAGATTGAATCGTGCCAGCTCGTGGATTATTTTTTTTCGTTCAGGATCGACGAAATGAAAAAAATACGGCATAAAAGATGTTTCGTAAACTCGCTATTCCTCATATACCTGGCATACTTTGCAACGATGATAAATGGAAGAAAAAACAAAGTTGTTTTCCCCACGGGGAAAATTCGCGTGCGCGTGTCAGTATGAGTTCGTATCATACACGCGTTGAATAAAGAAATAATTCAACAACATAGTAAGACGAAAATTAATTTCACTTACCGTCATTTGATTCAACTAACGCGCGTTGGGAAAAAAAAACAAATAAACCACAATGCGTTATCCCACCGAGGTATTTTTTGCTAATTAGGGCGAGGGGCGCGAAATAAGTCGTTCGAAACCCGTCAAAGTTCGGTTTTCGAAATGTTAATTATTGAGTTTTAAGCGCGTTAATTTTTATTGCACACAAAAGATTTTCTGCTGGCACCGCGCAATAATCACAACAGTGGAATGCTACCGTTGTTTGCGTTTCACTCGCATGGAAGTAATCTGGCCGTGCTACAGACGTATAACCTTTTTTTAGTGTACATATTAAGGTGCTCGTACGCACGTTCGAGCACCTTTGTATATCTACCACCTGTAGGTGTGGGTAATATAAATATAAATAAATATATATATATATATATATATATATATATATATATATACACATATAAATATAAATATTAGCGCAGTGCCCGAATATGCACACACACAAACACAGACACATATTTATATATGAAAGTAAGAGTGCGCCATTTATCCCGCCACTTTTTCACCTCGCAAGCCAACAATAAGTGTAACTCTTTCACCAGTTTACGTTCTATTTGCAAAGCAACGCCCTGAATATTTACCATTATCCGTCAAGAGCGTATGTCATCGTTTTCCAAAATGTTCTACTACAGTTTTTGCGTAATGAGAAAACTTCGGAAGTTGGCGGTCTCTTTCTATCGCTGTAATCTCAAAAAATAGCACTCTTCAAAAAGCGATGTTCCTTTGACGGAACTTTGGAATATTTTTCCTGACGATGTTAGAAATAACGGAAATGTGCATTTTTTAGAGATAAATATATGTATTTTTTATAGACATTTCTGTGAGGCGTTACATCGTAGAAATATAAATTATAATCTAGAAAAGCGAACGGGTGATATGCTTCTAAAACTATGAAACAAAAATAGAATTACTATAATTGGTAGATAAATAGATAAATTGGTAGACTTTAATCAAAATAAAAGAACAGATATTTTTTTAATGAAAATGAAGACAATCCGTGAATTCGTCGTCCAGCCTCAGGGAAAAAAAGTTCATTTGAGTTTTTACTGCTCTCTGATTTGTCGCAGGTACCACGTTCGCCTCCAAACAAGTGTAGTGAGCCTGGACCTTTGAAATTGCATCTTCTCAATATGCTTATCGAAGCTCCCGAAAAGACAATCAATATGTGGGAATATATTTGAGAAAAAGTGGATTTTAAGGAAAACTTATTTGTGCCTAATTTACGTCATTAATCATTTGCGCATTTCGCCAACTGTCATAACAGGAGCAAATGCAGCTACGTCACCATACATCAAATAACCGATAAAACCTTTTTAGTGGGACAATTATAACGTATGTCTCATCATATATACTTAATGACATACACAATGCATTCAAAGCAAATATATATTCTGTATATATTTATAAAATTTTCACGCGTTATGTACACGTGTGCGAATCCAGAATTCATCCAATTTTCTCCGCTAATTGGGTAAATCCAAAATTATGAAAAATTGCGATTCGTTTCCCCGTAATACGTCCGTATACTCGCGTGCTTTGCTATTTTCGGAGTTGCGCGCTTGGAGAAGAATAATCTCATGTTTAACGTCTTGGAGCTTTTGGTTGCATACCTCGCATCGGCATCAAAAGTCTCCATGTTCAATGACTAAGTATGGCTCTCTGCTTCCCGATGCTGCGTCATTTTTCAAGCGCTGTCCGTAGATTTTTGTCATAATCGATATCAAAGGTTGCAGGAAATTAGAGCTGGCTAAAAATGATGATTTCAAGACGATTTACAAAGATGATATATCAAAAAGAAAGTGGCTCGCGATACATCACTAAAATACTGCCTTTGGGTGCGTATCTGATAGCCGACCGTATCACCGGGAAAAAACCATCTACCGATCGCGCTTGTAACAATAAAGTGTCGATAAACATTTTAATTTATCAATATCATACTGTAACGCGAAAGATGCAACGGGTGCGCCGACACGGCCCAGCCATACAATAATAACGATAAATTTTACAAATGCTGCACGTATACTTCTTCGTGATACGGCAAGAGAGGAAGAGAAAGAATAATGAACGTCGCCATATATAAGAAGAGTTTGAGAATCCTTTTTGATAACAGTCCAACTTACCGTACGCCACCGACGGGATACAGACCGAAGCCGAGTCTAACACGCAGACTGCAATGACGGGTACTAGAATGTGTTTTAAAAATAATAATAGCAATTTTATAAATTAGGAAGGTTTGCTTAATTCGAAGGTTACAATTATTAATATTGCTTCATACTTCATGACAACTTTGTTCTTTTCAGTCTTAAAGTTCCTAATTCTTGCATCGGCGATCGCGTTCGTGCTGGGACCACAACTGTCAGTTCAACATTCGGTAGGGGGCTTAATAAAAGGAGTGGAAAAACACCATGAGAGCAGCTGGAAGGAAGAATCTGGAAGTGATGAAGAAAGTTGTGAAAGTGACAGTGACGAGTTGGATAGTGGAGATGGGTCTTCGGTAACAAAATCTGAGTCCTCCACATCTTCTTCGTCGTCTTCTATATCGGAAGGATCTGCCTCCGCATCGAAGTCAGCATCGAGTGCGACATCGTCTTCTTCCGGCGGATCTGGATCTGGATCGGCAGCTGCAGCAAGTTCCGGGGCATCTGCTTCCTCCGAAGGAGCTAAATCGGCAGCTACAGCAAGTTCCAAGGCATCTGCTTCCTCTAAAGGAGGTAAATCGGCAGCTGCAGCAGGTTCCACGGCATCTGCTTCCTCCAAAGGGGCTAAATCGGCAGCTGCCGCAGGTTCCACGGCGTCTGCTTCCTCCAAAGGAGGTAAATCGGCAGCTTCAGCAACTTCCAAGTCCGTTGCCTCTTCTAAATCGGAGGGGGGCAAGTCTGGATCCCAGTCGGAATCTGCAGCAAGTTCCAAGTCCGCCGCCTCTTCTAAAGCCAAGGGGGGCAAATCTGGATCCCTGTCGGAATCTGCAGCAAGTTCCAAGTCAGCCGCCTCTTCTAAAGCCAAGGGGGGCAAATCTGGATCCCTGTCGGAATCTGCAGCAAGTTCCAAGTCAGCTGCCTCTTCTAAATCCAAGGGATCTAAAGACGACGACTGTGACGACGATACTTTGAAATCAGGTGGCAGCTCTAAAGGGGGAAAATCTGGATCAAAGTCTGGATCAACAGCTAGTTCCAAGTCATCTTCGTCTTCTAAATCTAAGGGAGGCAAATCTGGATCCCTGTCGGAATCTGCAGCAAGTTCCAAGTCAGCTGCCTATTCTAAATCAAAGGGGGGCAAGTCTGGATCCTATTCTGAATCTGCAGCAACTTCAAAAGCATCTTCCTCTGCAAAGGGATCTAAAGACGACGACTGTGAAGACGATACTTTGAAATCAGGTGGAAGCTCCAAAGGCGGAAAATCTGGATCAAAGTCTGGATCAACAGCTACTTCCAAGTCATCTTCGTCTTCTAAAGCCAAGGGGGGAAAATCTGGATCCGAGTCGGAATCTGCAGCAAGTTCAAAGTCAAGTGCCTCTTCTAAATCAAAGGGGGGCAAGTCTGGATCCCATTCTGAATCTGCAGCAAGTTCCAAGTCAGCCGCCTCTTCTGAATCCAAGGGGGGCAAGTCTGGATCCTCTTCTGAATCTGCAGCAAGTTCCAAGTCAGCTGCCTCTTCTAAATCCAAGGGGGGCAAGTCTGGATCCTCTTCTGAATCTGCAGCAAGTTCCAAGTCAGCTGCCTCTTCTAAATCCAAGGGGGGCAAGTCTGGATCCTCTTCTGAATCTGCAGCAAGTTCCAAGTCAGCTGCCTCTTCTAAATCCAAGGGGGGCAAGTCTGGATCCTATTCTGCATCTGCAGCAAGTTCAAAAGCATCTTCCTCTGCAAAGGGATCTAAAGGACACAAAGATGGTAAAACCAATACCGACGACGACTGTGACGACGATACTTTGAAATCAGGTGGAAGCTCTAAAGGGGGAAAATCTGGATCAAAGTCTGGATCAACAGCTACTTCCAAGTCATCTTCGTCGTCTAAATCTAAGGGGGGGAAATCTGGATCTAAGTCGGAATCTGCCGCAAGTTCCAAGTCAGCTGCCTCTTCTAAATCCAAGGGGGGTAAATCTGAATCCCTGTCGGAATCTGCAGCAAGTTCCAAGTCAACTGCTTCTTCTAAATCGAAGGGGGGCAAATCTGGATCCTATTCTGAATCTGCAGCAAGTTCAAAAGCATCTTCCTCTGCAAAGGGTTCTAAAGGACACAAACATGATAAAACCGATTCCGACGACGACTGTGACGACGACACGTTAAAGTCAGGTGGAAGCTCCAAAGGCGGAAAATCTGGATCAAAGTCTGGATCAACAGCTACTTCCAAGTCATCTTCGTCTTCTAAATCTAAGGGGGGAAAATCTGGATCCGAGTCGGAATCTGCAGCAAGTTCAAAGTCAAGTGCCTCTTCTAAATCAAAGGGGGGCAAGTCTGGATCCCATTCTGAATCTGCAGCAAGTTCCAAGTCAGCCGCCTCTTCTAAATCCAAGGGAGGTAAATCTGGATCCCTGTCGGAATCTGCAGCAAGTTCCAAGTCAGCTGCCTCTTCTAAATCCAAGGGGGGCAAGTCTGGATCCTATTCTGAATCTGCAGCAAGTTCCAAGTCAGCTGCCTCTTCTAAATCCAAGGGGGGCAAGTCTGGATCCCTGTCGGAATCTGCAGCAAGTTCCAAGTCAGCTGCCTCGTCTAAATCCAAGGGGGGCAAGTCTGAATCATATTCTGAATCTGCAGCAAGTTCAAAAGCATCTTCCTCTGCAAAGGGATCTAAAGGACATAAACATGATAAAACCGATTCCGACGACGACTGTGATGACGATACGTTGAAATCGGCCGGAAGCTCTAAAGGGGGCAAATATGGATCAAAGTCAGGATCAGCGGCTAGTTCCAAGTCATCTTCCTCTTCTAAATCTAAGGGGGGCAAATCTGAATCTACATCAAAATCTGCAGCAAGCTCCAAGTCATCTTCCTCTTCAAAATCTAAGGGGGGCAAATCTGAATCTACATCAGAATCTGCAGCAAGTTCCGAGTCATCTTCCTCTTCAAAGTCTAAGGGGAGCAAATCTGGATCCACGTCAGAATCTGCAGCAATTTCCAAATCAGCCGCCTCTTCTAAATCCAAGGGGGGTAAATCTGGATCCCTGTCCGAATCTGCAGCAAGTTCCAAGTCAGCTGCCTCTTCTAAATCCAAGGGGGGCAAGTCTGAATCCTATTCTGAATCTGCAGCAAGTTCAAAAGCATCTTCCTCTGCAAAGGGATCGAAAGGACACGAACATGATAAAACCGATTCTGCTGACGACTGTGACGATGATACTTCGAAATCGGGTGGAAGCTCTAAAGGTGGCAAATCTAAATTACACGATTTACTATCTGGCGAACACACTAAGGGACTCCTGTCTAAGAAAAAAGGATACGAACTGGGCCTGGACAAAAAATTCGTGTCGAAAGGGAAGTCTAAGGGGCATGAACTGATAGATAAAAAACTGAGCCTGGACAAAAAATTACTGTCGAAAGGGAAGTCTGAGGAACATAAACTATTGCATAAAAAACTGAGCCTGGACAAGAAATTACTGTCCAAAGGCAAGTCTGAGAAATGGGGACTATCAGAAGAAAAACTGGGCCTGCACAAGAAATTAGGAGCGCATGGTAAGTCTACGTAACAAAAATTATTAGGTAATTGAACTGAAATTAAAGATAAATTACTAACTAAACAAAAATGTATAGGTGGTGGCGTACTCTCCGGTGGTAAAGGTAAGGGAGCACTTGGCGGACTCGGTGGTGACGATTCGTCATCCGATGAAAGCTGCTGATGACCCGAACCTTCCGAACATCGACGACGAGTACTTCGGAGCATCGCACGAGCAGTATCAACCCCTCAAAACCTGACTTCTACTCTATTTATGTTGGATGTATGATAATCATAATTTTCTTATCCCGATGCGTTTTTCGCTGAATGTATTAACCTAGTTCGACGTTTACAAGAACAAAAATTATACATGAAAAGTCTGCCAAGAACTTGCAGCGAGATAGTGATAAAAAATTATGAAGCACGGATTAAGTGAATCCAAAAAATCTCGCAAGGTGAAAGGGGTTGAATGTATGTTAAACAGGTAGTCAGATATAAGATAGTAACTATAAGAGAATAAAATGCATATTGGTAGTAAACAAATGAATACCTAATTATATGTGAAAGATCTATTCACGACATCTAACTAACCAAATACACAGAGTATTGTTTTACCAGCAATCACTCTCTGAATCCACAACTTGCACATATGCGATGTCGCTTCTTTTATTTCAAGTAATTATAGAATCGTCGTTAAAACCATTCCTGCCGTCCCAATCATTACCCTGCGTTAGAGAGAACATCAACATATTTTTTAAGCATCGGCAAACCTCGCTCGCAGCGTCGCTATTAACCATTCCGACTGCAAATTCGTTCAAACTTTTAAATTCGGAGGCTGTTGGATCGATATTGCGTTCATCTATAAGTACGTATAATCTATTCAATGAAAACCAGTAAGTTGTATCGTTATCTAATCGTTGTTCTATATCAACTTGCACAGGAAAACATACCACAAAAGTATTCATGGATAAAGATGTTACATTAAATATCAAAATGGTTCTTTCCCTTTAGAAATAATTAACGTAACGAATACTAGTTACGGTCATTTGGGCGCTTAGCAAATGTAATAAATGGGAAAACAATTCTTTCGCGATTAGCGTACACGTTTGGATCATTGTTTTCGAAGCATCGAAATGGTTGTTTCTCTTTAGAAATAATTAAGAAAAGTACAATTGGATAAACAATTCTTTCGCGATTAGTGTATACGTTTGGATCATTGTTATCGGAATACCTTCATATGATTCACATCGATTTACATTCCATTAAAACAAGTCGTCGTTCATTTCGATTGAACTTAGACGGCTAAACGCGGCTCCAGGGTCTTGCAAACTTGAATGGGATATTCACGTGACAAATACGCAGCTGCGTATTTGTCAGGACGGCAGGAATGGTTTTGACGACTCTAGAAATTACTACATGCTGGTTAGCCTGTAGTAATTTTTAGAGTCACAGGAGCTGATAAAGAAAACAGAGTAGGGCCACTATTCCAAAACAGTTTGAACATTGCAATAAAACAGATAAGGAGATGAAAAAGCCCTCGTTGATTGCACAAAAAAATTTCGGGAATCCAACAGGGGCTCTATTGTGAAGATTCCTCGGTTTTAGCGAATTTTCTATTGAAAATTTCTTAACGTTCTATCTGGAAACTGATTGTGAAGGTTCTGTTCTAAGTCTGTACTGCTCGTAACTTTTCGTGGAGTATTTTTCCTAACTTACTGTTTCCATATATCGATTGGTCTGGCCCAATTGTCAAAATGCGTTTATCAATGGAGGCAAGCACAAAATTGCTCACTTTATTGAATTTCATTACTAGATTACCCAATATTGTAGTGAAAAAGAAATCGCGATTTTTTGAGAATTTTATAAAAGATATGAATATAAAAGTTGTTGGGTTGATAAATTAAGTCTTGAAATACATTTAAAAAATATTTTTATTCATTTTTATTCATTTTTAAGTACAAAACTAATCTAACGCCTTGAAAATAGGTGGGCTTAGGTAGCTCCATCGGAACTCGGCAACGGCTTGTCTGAAACAAAAAAATCAAAGTCCATTAGATTCAGTATGACACCAGCTACAAAATGACCCTCGCATATAAAGTTTTATCAAAAAATTAAAAAAATGGCAAATGAAAAACGAAAAAAGTAATAAAAAAAACCGCGTTTTTTCGAGAAAAACAAGAGCAAAAATCAAAATTTTTAAACCATCTAGGGTCATCTTGTTGCGAATCACGTTTACAATACGTGGTTCAAATTTCAAGAGAATCTGTTTATTAGTTTTAGAGATACGATGGAGCTAGATTTTAAAAACGTTGTTTCGAGAAAAACACGTTTGAAGTCTATACTATGATCGGCCGAGCGCGCTATGCGCTCAGTTAGACGAAATGAGGTACTGACGTTCAGGTAAAAAAAAATACTTAGAGAGCTCGGATTTTCATAAAACTTTGACACAATATTTCTGAATGTATGTACTTTCAAAAACAGTAAAAATCTACTAAATCTACTGCCATTTTGATAAAATTTAATATCTCAAAAGCGGTTCGATTAGAAATTTCCATTAAACAACTGAAACGGCCATCAGAGTGGGCAATATGATATCCAGCGCATTTAAGGTATTCCTTTTACTAACCTGAAAATTTAACAATGAACTGATATTCGTCTATAATCAAGTAACAAAACCATCTCAGTATACTGGTAAAATTTCAAGCCAAGTCACCGACCTTGTAACGAAAAATGACGGCTCTAAAAATCGTCTCCATTATACGGCGCTTCATGGAGGTGATGACAGCGCAATGATAGCAGACAGGGCCAAGCACATGAAGAGTGACAACGAACATCACTTTGGTGTTCGCCTTCCATTTTGTTGAACAAACTCATGTGTATGGCAGAGCATTAAAAACTATTAAATACGTATTTCTTTTTTATCGTCAAAAAACGGGTCTAAGGGGTGCAAGCACCCCTTAAAGTGACACATGTCAAGGGCTGATTTTGCAGTTTCACCCGCAAGCAGTTAACCGATTTCAGAGAAACAAACAAAACTTCTTCTCATGCAAAACGATCGGAAATCCACTACGGGTACATTTTAATAAATGAGGGGATAAACCACCCCTTTGTTCTTCTTTCCCTAACCCCACATTTAAAACGGGTGCATTCAAATGAATGAAACAGGTAACAGTTTGAAGGGGCGATAAAGTCAAAGTGTACGTATTTTTGTATTTTTGCCGGATAAAAAGCTCAAGGGGGGAAAGTGTATTCCATACATTTTCGACGATTTTTAATCACAATTGAGGGTTTAGTGAAAATTAGGATTTTGGAGGAAAATAATTCGTATTCAGGAGATAACAGTAAATCGACACGGACTTATAAAAAATATATAAAAAATCCAAACTGGTTCTGCATTTTGGCAAAAAATTGCTCCCTTCACTGAATAGCCCGTCATTTTCCCTCTGCGCTCATGCTTTTCATAATCGTATGCTTTCTGAAATGCCGTTCGGTTCTTCGAGCTCCCATTATTTATCGAGTTTTGGCAGAATTTCAAAGTTGTGGATTTCAAAATCGCTGATTTTCGTGAGTTTTTCTATGTATGCCCCTTTGCCCCTTCTTCAGTAATTTTTCAAGTGCACTTTCCAAAAAGACTGATTGAGAAATTTGGATAAATCAAGCGGCATTCTCTGAGTATATCAAATCTCTTTCCAAAACTCACCCATTAAGTTTATATCACTCAAATAAAACTGGGGCTAGATTTTTTGTTCTACTTCTGAACTGCTTCAGTGGGCTATCCAATAGGAATTTTTCCGCCCATTACGATTATCACTGAGTTGTTGTTGAAAGTTTAAAATGACGCCGGTTGAACGGAAAAAGCGTACGCCCATACACATTCGGGTATATTCTTGCGGATGAAACTGCACAATCAGGCCTTGACATGCTTCACTCTAAGAGGTGTTTTTACCCCTTAGAACCCTTTTCCCGCCGATAAAAAAAATCGTATTTAATCATTTTTAGTGTTCTAGAATATACATGAGTTTCAACAAAATCGAAGGCGGACACCAAAGTGACGTTCCTTGTAAGTTAGAAGAGCTAGACATCAAGCTGCAGGAAAATATATTGGCTGTTAGAGGGAACTCCAAATTTTCCATGGCAAAAATTACTCACCTAAGGAATATTATTGAAGTCAATCAGGGCTTTGAGGCTTCTATTGTCCTTTCTTTACTACTTTTTTTTATTCCTGTAATCGTAAAGTTGTTCATTTGCATTCAGTAATGTTTGCTGATTGCCGATTTATTACGATTCCGCTACAGAGAATACTTGAGTACCGGCTATTGAACTTTTGTACTAACTTTTCAACTATTATATGCAATAGTAATACGTCAGTACCAGTAATGATGCCTAAGATCCCTTCAATATTGTCGCTACTTACAATAAGGTATTTGTTGTACGGAAATTATTTTAAATGGTTAATTATTTGATATCATCCTCACAATATTTTTTATCTTCGTGAATGTCAGTATTTACGATATAAATCGGCAATAAAATTTAAATATTCAACCAGACCGCCAAAACGCTCCCGTTGTCAGATATGTAGTCACGTGACGCAAGTGACGTCACATGCCAGTAAACAAGGTAAAGGACTCACATCGCCGCTAAGTTGTCGCACAGCAAACCTTCCACTCCGTTCTTATTTAAAAGTGGATACTGTGATGAATATCACGACAAATAACTATGAATGAAAAGAAAAAGCCCGGAAATACACTGAAGTAAACTAGAAAATTTCTCATTACTCGTCACAGGACAGGATTGAAAAAAAAAATAATGCATATTTTTTCGACAAACGATAGAAACGGCTTTTTAAACACTATATTCTTTTAGGACAAAAAGAGAATGAACCATATTTGTAATATAGTCAAGTACCCTATTCAATGATCACAAAACGATAGTGTGCTGAACATGAAAGACGGCGATGATCACGTCAATAGTGGAGAAGTTTCTAGAACAGCGGTTTCAATCATTATCGCCATATTTTTTCTGCAAACTGGGCACAGGAACGATTTTTTTTAATTCCCCAAATGAAAATTTGCATTGTGCATATTTACCCTTGGCATTGAAACTTTAATTTTCAGAAACAGCAACAATTTTATTTCGGCGTGGAAAAACTCAATCATTTTGTGTTTAATTGCGTGACACAGCGAAAATATGCGATAAATATATTTGGTGAACTCTCGAATCTGACAGATATTTTTTAACAACATATCAAAGGAATAACAAGTTTATTTTTTTTTGCGATTTCCGTTCAGCTGGGCACATAAGAGAACGGAGCTTTCATTAGCATGTTAAATAATAAGGAGAACAACGTTTCTAAGCTGTGTTTTCGAAACTGATTATCGTTTATGTATCAGGAAAATGCAAACCCTATTTTTAACCAATGAGTTACCTTAACTCATGAAAATGGTCTGCTATATTTGCATCATTGCAATGGCGCGATTGACCTGTTTGTTTTTCGTTTTTGCCGTGAAATACGTGGTGGGTAATAACAACTGCAAAGAATCCAGTGACAGTGTTTAAAGGCAAAAATCGAGGATATTGATATTTCGATAAAAGCAAATTCCAGCAGATGTGCCCAAAAGTTAGCCACGCTTTCTGATATTTTTTTTACACGAAACGTCAACCGTTCTCAAAAATCCAATGACTATCCCGGTGACCCGTGTGTATATTACACATTATCATAAAACGGAAGAACTGTTAAGGTGGCCTTGACATTTTCAGTCAACGCTGTCCCATCTCGGTATCAGCAAAAGTGTGGATAAACCCTGCGTCTAAGTATTAACAAAAGTAGCACCTAACCGTGTGGGTTTGGCCTAGTTAAAACTTCTCATATGGACCATGTCAGGTACGATAATAAGGATAACGAAATTTTTGTGTACTTGTTCAATTTGGGGGACGGGTGGTGTCGATACACTGTTAATGTAATTGCTCCTCTGACCACCGTTTTTAGCAATTCTCGTACGTAGTTTGTGATATATTTTGAACAAACATAATGTATGTATCGTATGTAAAAAAAACTCATATTTGAATCAATAATAATAAATAATCGTTGTTGTAAAATATTAATCATAAATGCGGTGCCTTGGCGTGTTATAATCGGGCATATGAGAATAGAATTTCCGAGGAAACCTCACGAACGTAAATGCCGTTAACCGACCGCGCTTGTTAAAACATGGAATTGATAAATATTTTAATTCACCAAGCATAATATCGATACTCGGAGAATACCGTTTTGGCGCTGCGAAGCGAGAGTATATGATAATAGTAATAAATTTAACAAGCTCGAACATACGTTGAATGAGATAAGACATAAAGACAATAGTGAAGAATGCAATATATAAAAGAACGGCCGAAAAGATTATATGCAGTAGTGCGCCGCCATCGCGACGTATCGAATTTGCTACTAGTCTCAACCAGAAATAGCAATGAGAGGTACATGTGCGTTTATCTCCTCTGCTTTCTTAGCGCCTAGAAGACATCAATGAAACCATTCACAATCACTTCAAAATGCATCAATAATTTTGTTCTCTTTCCAGTGTTGCAGTACTTCATCCTCGTTTCGGCGCTTGTGTGCGTGTTAGGTATACCGCACGTTTCGGGACATGATTGGGAAACCAAATGGAAATATGGATCTCCAAATGAAAAAGCTGACGAGAGGTGGCACACAAAAGCTGGAAAATGGAACGAAAAAGACAGCCAAACACGGTCAGCAACATCTTCCAGTGAAAGTTCAAGTGTGTCGGAGGCTAACACCGAAGAATCAGCGAGATTATACTCGAACGACCAAGATTGCGAAGATGAAAGTTCAGAGGAGTCGAATGAATCTGCAGATTCTTGTGATGACGATGAATCCCAAAGTTTTGAGGAAAATTCAGACTCGTTAGAATCTGGCAGTGAAGAATCCGACGAATCTAACCAATCGAGCGACGAATCACAGGACTCGTGTGAGGACGACCAGAATTCGGAATGGGTAGAGAAACAAAAAGGACACAATGAAAAATCTTCAGACAAATCGTACGGTTTGAAAAATTCACGGTCAAAATATCAGCACCGAAAATCTTATAAAAACAACCGACGAAATTCATGGAGAGCGGCCAAAAAATCACAGGATGAGGAATCTTGCGAGGATGAGGAGTCATCAGAAGACGTGAACGGAGAAATTTCTAAGAAAAATAAAGGATCAGAGGGTTCTAAGACATGGAGCAAAAACAAAGTCATAGCTGAATTCAGCAAATGGAAGAAATATGTCAGCAATATCCTTATTCTGTTGAACAGCGAGATCAATGACGTCGCACTTAAACGCCAATTTGGAGATAGAAAGAGTATTTATTTGTTCCGGGAGGGGTACAGAGACCGCCAATCGATTATTAAGAATGCAAACATAGACTTGCAAAGACATTTGGCAGGTATCCCAACTAATTGGCGAAAAGCGCTGCCTAAATGCCAGAATGATTTGAAAGTGTTAGCAAACCGTCTCCATAATAACATCGCAAGACTAGAAGAATGCATATCATTATCTGGAAAAAAAAAGATATTATTCGATCGAGTAATCAAAGGACTGCACCACAAAGTTGATTTTGTCATCGAAGCACTTCACGAGAAATTAAACATCATCGTCCATAACATCAAGGCAAACAGCAAAGGCTTTAGCAGATCTCAAACGGGTACAAAATCAGAGTCAGACGAGGATCAAAATGCCCATGATGCTGACGACAACTCCAATGCATCAAGTAGTGCAAGCGCAAACTCTCAGTCAAGTTCATCAACTTCGACTACGAACTCGGGTTCAAACGCTTACTCAGCGTCAAAATCGAGAGCTACTGCCAATTCAGATCAAGAGAGTGAGACCAAGTCTTCGTCTGGTGCGGCGTCGTTCGCGGGATCTGTCTCTTCGTCAAACACAAATCCTCATAGTGCTTTGTACTCGTCATCAAGTGCGTCATCGGCTGCGGCCGCTAAATCGTTTTCCGATGGAGATTCACGAAAGCACTCGAAGTTACATTCCTCAGCAAGTTCAGTTGCTAAATCGGCTTCAAAATCTGACGCTGGAAACAGCTGGGATCAGAAAGGTACATCATACGGAACATCCAAGGCTCAATCATACGCAAAATCAGAGTCTGCATCTAACGCAGACGCCCACAGTGGTTCCCGCGCGTCAGCTAGTGCCTCTTCAACTTCAGCCGGTAAATCGATTTCGAGCGGAGATTCACAAACACACTCGAAGTCATATTCCTCAGCAAGTTCAGTTGCTGAATCGGCTTCGAAATCCAACGCCGAGAATATCTCGGGTCAAAAAAGTGGATCACACGCATCCTCTAGTGCTGCATCATACGCGGATTCCACGGCTAAATCAAACATAGACGATTGTGACGATTCCCAAACGTTATCGGCCACTTCATCACATGCAACTGCTAAATCTGCTTCAGCCGCATATTTACGCAAACATACCGGGTCACATTCCTCAGCAGGTTCAGTTGCCAAATCAGCTTCGACATCTAACGCTGGGAATAGCCAACATAAAAAAGGTGCATCACACGGAACGTCCAAGGCTCAATCATACGCGAAATCAGAGTCTGCGTCTACCGCAGACGGCCACAGCGGTTCCCGCGCGTCAGATAGTGCCTCCTCAACTTCAGCCGCTAAATCGATTTCGGGTGGAGATTCACAAACGCACTCGAAGTCATACTCCTCAGCAAGTTCAGTCGCTAAATCGGCTTCGAAATCCAGTGCTGGGAAGAGCTTGGATCAAAAAGGTACATCATACGGAACGACCAAGGCTAAATCATACGCGAAATCAGACTCTGCATCTAACGTAGACAACCACGGTGGTTCCCGAGCGGCAACCCGTGCCTCCTCAACTTCAGCCACTAAATCGATTTCGGGTGGAGATTCACAAAAATCACATTCCTCAGCAAGTTCATCGGCTACATCGTCTTCGAGATCCAACGCTGAGAATATCTCGGGTAAAAAAAGTGGATCACACGCATCCTCTAGTGCAGCATCGTACGCGGATTCCACTGCCACATCAAACATAGATGATTGTGACGATTCCCAAATGATATCAGCCACTTCATCGCATGCAACTACTGAACCCGCTTCAGCCGCTTATTTACGGAAACATACTAAGTCACATTCCTCAGCAAGTTCAGTTGCCGAATCAGCTTCTACATCCAACGCTGGGAATAGCGGGCTTAAAAAAAGTGCATCATACGGAACGTCCAAGGCTAAATCATACGCGAAATCAAAGTCTGCATCTAACGCAGATGGCCACAGTGGTTCCGGCGCATCAGCTAGTGCCTACTCAAACTCAGCCGCTAAAGGGATTTCGGGTGGAGATTCACAGAAGCACTCGAAGTCATATTCCTCAGCAAGTTCAGTTGCTGAGTCGGCTTCAAAATCTAACGCTGGGAATAGCCAGGATAAAAAAGGTGCATCATACGGAACATCCAAGGCTGAATCATACGCGAAATCAGCCTCTGCATCTAATGTAGATAAGCACAGTGGTTCCCGAGCGGCAACTAGTGCCTTCTCAACTTCAGCTGCTAAAGCGAGTGCGGGTGGAGATTCACAAAAGTCACATTCTTCAGCAAGTTCATCGGCTACATCGGCTTCAAAATCCAACGCTGAGAATATCTCGGGTCAAAAGCGTGGATCGCACACATCCTCTAGTGCAGCATCGTACGCGGATTCCACTACCACATCAAACAGAGATGATTGTGATGATTCCCAAACGTTATCGGCCACTTCATCACATGCAACTGCTAAATCCGCTTCAGCCGCATATTTACGCAAACATACCGGGTCACATTCCTCAGCAGGTTCAGTTGCCAAATCAGTTTCGGCATCTAACGCTGAAAATAGCCAACATAAAAAAGGTACATCATACGGAACGTCCAAGGCTCAATCATACGCGAAATCAGAGTCTGCATCTACCGCAGACGGCCACAGTGGTTCCCGCGCGTCAGCTAGTGCCTCCTCAACTTCAGCAGCTAAATCGATTTCGGGTGGAGATTCACAAACGCACTCGAAGTCATACTCCTCAGCAAGTTCAGTCGCTAAATCGGCTTCGAAATCGAACGCTGGGAAGAGCTGGGATGAAAAAGGTACATCATACGAAACAACCAAGGCTAAATCATACGCAAAATCAGACTCTGCATCTAACGTAGACAACCACGGTGGTTCCCGAGCGGCAACCCGTGCCTCCTCAACTTCAGCCACTAAATCGATTTCGGGTGGAGATTCACAAAAATCACATTCTTCAGCAAGTTCATCGGCTACATCGGCTTCGAAATCGAACGCTGAGAATATCTCGGGTCAAAAAAGTGGATCACACGCATCCTCTAGTGCAGCATCGCACGCGGATTCCACTGCCACATCAAACATAGATGATTGTGACGATTCCCAAATGATATCAGCCACTTCATCGCATGCAACTACTGAATCCGCTTCAGCCGCTTATTTACGGAAACATACTAAGTCACATTCCTCAGCAAGTTCAGTTGCCGAATCAGCTTCTACATCCAACGCTGGGAATAGCGGGCTTAAAAAAGGTGCATCATACGTAACGTCCAAGGCTAAATCATACGCGAAATCAAAGTCTGCATCTAGCGCAGACGGCCACAGTGATTCTGGCGCGTCAGCTAGTGCCTACTCTAATTCAGCCGCCAAAACGACTTCGGGTGGAGATTCTCAGAAGCTCTCGAAGGCACACTCCTCAGCAAGTTCAGTTGCCGAATCAGCTTCTACATCCAACGCTGGGAATAGCGGGCTTAAAGAAGGTGCATCATACGGAACGTCCAAGTCTAAATCATACGCGAAATCAAAATCTGCATCAGTTGCTGAATCGGCTTCGAAATCTAACACTGGAAATAGCTGGGATCAAAAAGGTGCATCACATGGAACGTCCAAGGCTAAATCATACGCGAAATCAGAGGCTGCTTCTAACGCAGACGGCCACAGTGGTTCCAGCGCGTCAGCTAGTGCCTACTCAAACTCAGCCGCTAAAGCAATTTCGGGTGGAGATTCACAGAAGCACTCAAAGTCACACTCCTCAGCAAGTTCAGTTGCTGAATCGGCTTCGAAATCTAACACTGGGAATAGCTGGGATCAAAAAGGTGCATCATACGGAACGTCCACGGCTAAATCATACGCGAAATCAGAGTCTGCATCTAACACCGAGGGCCACAGTGGTTCCGGCGCGTCAGCTAGTGCCTACTCTAACTCAGCCGCTAAAACGATTTCGGGTGGAGATTCACAGAAGCACTCGAAGTCACATTCCTCAGCAAGTTCAGTTGCCGAATCAGCTTCTACATCCAACGCTGGGAATAGCGGGCTTAAAAAAGGTGCATCATACGGAACGTCCAAGGCTGAATCATACGCGAAATCAAAATCTGCATCCAACGCAGATGACCACAGTGGTTCCGGCACATCAGCTAGTGCCTACTCAAACTCAGCCGCTAAATCGATTTCGGGTGGAAATTCACAGAAGCACTCGAAGTCATATTCCTCAGCAGGTTCAGTTGCTGAGTCGGCTTCAAAATCTAACGCTGGGAATAGCTGGGATAAAAAAGGTGCATCATACGGAACGTCCAAGGCGAAATCATACGCGAAATCAAAGTCTGCATCTAACGCAGACGGCCACAGTGGTTCTGGCGCGTCAGCTAGTGCCTACTCTAATTCAGCCGCCAAAACGATTTCGGGTGGAGATTCACAGAAGCACTCAAAGTCATATTCCTCAGCAAGTTCAGTTGGTGAATCGGCTTCGAAATCTAACACTGGGAGTAGCTGGGATAAAAAAGGTGCACCATACGGCACGTCCACAGCTGAATCATACGCGAAATCAGAGTCTGCATCTAACGCAGACGCCCACAGTGGTTCCGGCGCGTCAGCTAGTGCCTACTCAAACTCAGCCGCTGAAGCGATTTCGGGTGGAGATTCACAGAAGCACTCAAAGTCACACTCCTCAGCAAGTTCAGTTGCTGAATCGGCTTCGAAATCTAACACTGGGAATAGCTGGGATCAAAAAGGTGCATCATACGGAACGTCCAAGGCTAAATCATACGCGAAATCAGAGTCTGCATCTAACACCGGGGGCCACAGTGGTTCCGGCGCGTCAGCTAGTGCCTACTCTAACTCAGCCGCTAAAACGATTTCGGGTGGAGATTCACAGAAGCACTCGAAGTCACATTCCTCAGCCAGTTCAGTTGCCGAATCAGGTTCTACATCCAACGCTGGGAATAGCGGGCTTAAAAAAGGTGTATCATACGGAACGTCCAAGGCTAAATCATACGCGAAATCAAAGTCTGCATCTAACGCAGATGACCACAGTAGTTCCGACGCATCAGCTAGTGCCTACTCAAACTCAGCCGCTAAAGCGATTTCGGATGGAGATTCACAGAAGCACTCGAAGTCATATTCCTCAGCAAGTTCAGTTGCTGAGTCGGCTTCAAAATCTAACGCTGGGAATAGCTGGGATAAAAAAGGTGCATCATACGGAACGTCCAAGGCGAAATCATACGCGAAATCAAAGTCTGCATCCAACGCAGACGGCCACAGTGGTTCTGGCGCGTCAGCTAGTGCCTACTCTAATTCAGCCGCCAAAACGATTTCGGGTGGAGATTCAAAGAAGCACTCGAAGTCATATTCCTCAGCAAGTTCAGTTGCTGAATCGGCTTCGAAATCTAACAGTGGGAATAGCTGGGATAAAAAAGGTGCACCATACGGCACGTCCACGGCTGAATCATACGCTAAATCAGAGTCTGCATCTAACGCAGACGCCCACAGTGGTTCCGGCGCGTCAGCTAGTGCCTACTCTAACTCAGCCGCTAAAACGATTTCGGGTGGAGATTCACAGAAGCACTCGAAGTCATATTCCTCAGCAAGTTCAGTTGCCGACTCAGCTTCTACATCCAACGCTGGGAATAGCGGGCTTAAAAAAGGTGCATCATACGGAACGTCCAAGGCTAAATCATACGCGAAATCAAAGTCTGCATCTAACGCAGATGACCACAGTGGTTCCGGCGCATCAGCTAGTGCCTACTCAAACTCAGCCGCTAAAGCGATTTCGGGTGGAGATTCACAGAAGCACTCAAAGTCATATTCCTCAGCAAGTTCAGTTGCTGAGTCGGCTTCAAAATCTAACGCTGGGAATAGCTGGGATAAAAAAGGTGCATCATACGGAACGTCCAAGGCGAAATCATACGCGAAATCAAAGTCTGCATCTAACGCAGACGGCCACAGTGGTTCTGGCGCGTCAGCTAGTGCCTACTCTAATTCAGCCGCCAAAACGATTTCGGGTGGAGATTCACAGAAGCACTCGAAGTCATATTCCTCAGCAAGTTCAGTTGCTGAATCGGCTTCGAAATCTAACAGTGGGAATAGCTGGGATAAAAAAGGTGCACCATACGGCACGTCCACGGCTGAATCATACGCTAAATCTGAGTCTGCATCTAACGCAGACGCCCACAGTGGTTCCGGTGCGTCAGCTAGTGCCCACTCTAACTCAGCCGCTAAAACGATTTTGGGTGGAGATTCACAGAAGCACTCGAAGTCACATTCCTCAGCAAGTTCAGTTGCCCAATCAGCTTCTACCTCCAACGCTGGGAATAGCGGGCTTAAAAAAGGTGCATCATACGGAACGTCCAAGGCTAAATCATACGCGAAATCAAAGTCTGCATCTAACGCGGATGACCACAGTGGTTCCGGCGCATCAGCTAGTGCCTACTCAAACTCAGCCGCTAAAGCAATTTCGGGTGGAGATTCACAGAAGCACTCGAAGTCATATTCCTCAGCAAGTTCAGTTGCTGAGTCGGCTTCAAAATCTAACGCTGGGAATAGCTGGGATAAAAAAGGTGCACCATACGACACGTCCACGGCTAAATCATACGCGAAATCAGAGTCTGCATCTAACGCAGACGCCCACGGTGGTTCCGGTGCGTCAGCTAGTGCCTACTCTAACTCAGCCGCTAAAACGATTTCGGGTGGAGATTCACAGAAGCACTCGAAGTCACATTCCTCAGCAAGTTCAGTTGCCGAATCAGCTTCTACATCCAACGCTGGGAATAGCGGGCTTAAAAAAGGTGCATCATACGGAACGTCCAAGGCTAAATCATACGCGAAATCAAAGTCTGCATCTAACGCAGATGACCACAGTGGTTCCGGCGCATCAGCTAGTGCCTACTCAAACTCAGGCGCTAAAGCGATTTCGGGTGGAGATTCACAAAAGCACTCGAAGTCATATTCCTCAGCAAGTTCAGGTGCTGAGTCGGCTTCAAAATCTAACGCTGGGAATAGCTGGGATAAAAAAGGTGCATCATACGGAACGTCCAAGGCGAAATCATACGCGAAATCAAATTCCGCATCTAACGCAGACGGCCACAGTGGTTCTGGCGCGTCAGCTAGTGCCTATTCTAGTTCAGCCGCCAAAACGATTTCGGGTGGAGATTCACAGAAGCACTCGAAGTCATATTCCTCAGCAAGTTCAGTTGCTGAATCGGCTTCGAAATCTAACACTGGGAACAGCTGGGATAAAAAAGGTGCACCATACGGCACGTCCACGGCTGAATCATACGCGAAATCAGAGTCTGCGTCTAACGCAGACGCCCACAGTGGTTCCGGCGCGTCAGCTACTGCCTACTCTAATTCAGCCGCCAAAACGATTTCGAATGGAGATTCACAGAAGCACTCGAAGTCATATTCCTCAGCAAGTTCAGTTGCTGAATCGGCTTCGAAATCTAACGCTGGGAATAGCTGGGATCAAAAAGGTACACCGTACGAAACGTCCACGGCTGAATCATACGCGAAATCGGCATCATCCGATCACTTTGCACAATCGGAATCATACGCCGCCAGCCAATCTGCGACTTCAGCCTCTACAAGATCGTCCTCCCGATCCGACTCTCTCTGGTCAGCGGACAGGAATTCAGAATCTAGCGGCGAAGCTTCTACAGAGTCATCTTCGGATGCAAGTTCGGAGGCTTTCGCTTCGTCTTATTCTTCCTCTGGATCTAACGATGCCTCGTCAGGTAGTGAATCGCAATCCAACGCGCAAGCTAGTTCTGGAGCAGCTTCAGATGCAAGATCGGAGGCTTACGCGCTTTCTGATTCATCCTCCGGATCTGATGATGTGTGGTCAGGTAGCAAATCGCAATCCAGTGGCGAGGCTTCTTCCCAATCAACATCAGAGGCGAGTTCGACGTCTTACGCCTCTTCCGATTCAGCTACTAGATCTGATGGTACCTGGTCAGACAGTGAATCCGAATCTTACTCTGAAGCTAGCGCTGGATCAGAATCAGATGCAAGTTCGACAGCTCGTGCGTCTGCTCGCTCAGCATCTGGTACTCATGTCCTTTGGTCTGCAGATGAGGAAGCACCGGGTGCAACAGAATGGCATCACCACCCTAGTCCGAAACTTTCACTCGTAAAAGTGCATACTCACTAGAGGCTCACTAAATGTTAGGCCCTGACCAATCACAGTCGATTACGAATGTTTCATTGTATTTCTCCGATCCACAGCTCTCAAAGTACTCAATATGATATTGAGCGTATTCAATACATTTGGATATTATATATATATATATATATATAGGTATGTATGTATATATACAAACAAAACTATCAATACAACGCAATGACCCGAATGTCATCAGCAAAAACTATTCCGGTAAATTATGAATAGATCATGGATATTACAACAATCACTTTCAACGAAATCAATATCACTATCACGAAGATATACCCATATATTATAACAACATCGACCCTAATTGTACCTTAACTAGGAAAAGTTATTGGAAATCATTGTTTCGTATCATATTTTATGATATTCTATTGATAATAATTTTTATTATATATATATATATAATAAAAATTACTTAGATGTACCCACAATATGTAAAAATCTGTATATATAAACGTCAATCTGTAGTAATCTCATACATACATTTTTTTCGCAACAATTTTGGCGCAAGAACTTTTCAATCGATTGGAAATCTCCATTGGACATTATCCCCCGAATATATGCATTGAAACTAACAATTCCTAACATTTCTGCGATCAAATCTGTGTCCGATTCACCTCCAAAATAATTATGTTGCATTTTTCGCTCGTTAAAAATTAAGATACATCTTTCGATCGATCTGTACGACTTCATTGGATTCCCATGTTATTTTATCATTGAAACTTGAGGTTTTGATTGTCTATTTTATTAATTAATTATGAAATAATAAAGACAAATCGATTTAATTATGCACTCGACGACCTTTATTTGCCTTTACCATCATAAATACAATATTCAAAGCTACCGTGAATTTACATTAGCAGTATCCACCGAACATTGAATATACATTACAAGTATTTATAATGTATTCAAGATAAGTAGTTGAAAATCTAGTAAACGCGATCTATATTTCTTTTAAGATGGTTTTGTCATGAAACTATTGTGCGCCTAGTTTTTCCAGAGAAACAAATACTTTAATAATATTGGGAGTACAAATAAGTCTCCACCGTTTGACAAAAGATGGCCCCCATCAGGACGTTATGGTTGAAATTGTCAGATGTAAAACGTCATATCGTAAGGTTGGACATCTGGCAAGACCATAACCTTGAAATATGAGCGATTTTATATCCGTATTACATAATTTTTTCGTGCGAAAATGTCGATTTTGAGCCGAATAAGCGTCATTTACGAGAACTCTTGCGTTTGGCACGAATCTCTCTTCAATAATGCTTCCAATTTCGCGTCTTCGTTTCGGCCTAACGCTACGTTCTTTGTCCTCGACGTCGAACTCACAAATCGATCGATGAAATATTAGCGATACAAAATCGCTAATATTTCAAGGTTATGGTCTTACCAGATGTCCAACCTTACGATATGACGTTTTACATCTGGCAATTTCAACCATAACCTTCTGATGGGGCCATCTTTTGTCAAACGGCGAAGACTTATTTGTACTCCCAATACATAAAAATCAGGTGCTCGTATCTCGCGAGCTCTTCGCAGCTCACCAGAGTGGTTCTTATCTTGCCAATGTCAATCTGGTCACCGCGATAATTCAATAGCGTCGAATATACGACTGTCGAAGGCAGTCTTTTATTCAACGTCGAGCAGTACCGTTTGTCTGCGGTTAAATGTGCCCCAGACCCTCTTCTCAGGCATTCAACATATTAACGGTTCTGATTATCCTCGAATCTACACGTGGACATTTCAGTCCCCATTATACGACTAACATTAAGTGCAAAAATGTGGCGGTATTACATCTTATCCTTAGTTTGTGTAGCCTCGGCTTTAGAAACAGTTACTCATCCCGCAATTGATGTAAGTCAACAAATTAAATATTTTACCATTTATACGTAATATATAAGTACTTTTTAACTTTCATCTGGTATTATGCATATGATACGCCCTTTGACAAAAACATCACGAACGTTTTTCATGCCATTTCTCAATTCGCAAGACCACAAAGATATACATTTGTTTTTCAGTTACACAACTGTCTTGATTTAGTTCGAATATATACAGGGTGGACAATTTAACGTGACCACCCCAAATATCTCCGTTGCCCTTAGAGTGACGAAACAAATGTCAGGAGGTAATTTGATTGATCTAGAAGGGCTGATACAGTGGTGAAAAATTCATTTTTGTCAAGGGTATAGTTTTTGCGTTCTCAAGGTCATCAATGGTTTTTCGAATGGGAACATGTTTTTTATTAATAAGAAGTTGTAGCTGATAATCAGATAAATCCAACGACCTATGATATCATGCCCTTGAAATGATTTTTCATCAAAATACACGTGTAAAAATGGGAAATCGTGATGGTATTGACAATAAGAATATCCGAATAATGTAATTGAATTTTTTGTGCAGAAAATGTATGGTAACAAATGTTCGAAGTGATGGCCATTAACCTCAAAACGTTTTTGAAGACGTCGGATGAATGATTCTCTTGACCTTCGAATAGTTTCTGGTGAAAATTTTTTTCAAGGTCATGATATGACAGGTCGTTGAATTCATCTGAATATCAGCTCCGTCTTATAAGAAAACATGTTCCCATTTGAAAAACCATCAACGACCTTGAGAACGCAAAAAAATTGACCTTGACAAAAATGAATTTTTCACCACTTCACACCCTTTGAAATCAATCAAATTACCTCCTGACATATGTTTCGTCACTCTAAAGGCAACGGAGATATTTGGAGTGGTCACGATAAATGGTCCACCCTGTATATATATATATATATATATATATATATATATATATATATATATATATATATATATACGTGGGTCATTTGACAAGTACCTAGCCTCACCGCTAGATGGTGCCACTATTGCAAGAGAAATACACTATAGTGTAGTACCGTCTTGTAGACGGCTACTGACAAAATTTCAGCCGGATCGGACTTGTAGTTCTCTTTTGAGAGCGTGTGAAAGCAAGTGTGTCCGTTGATTTTTGAAAGAATGGAGAAAGAACAATATCGGTCGGTGATTCGATTCTTGTTTTTGGAAGGGAAATCGCGCAGTGAAATTAAAGAACGCTTGGATGCAGTGTATGGGGATGCTTCTCCTTCGATGGCGACCGTTAAATTTTGGTATAACGAGTTTCAACGTGGTCGTACGTCGGTTTTTGATGATCCACGCCCAGGTGCTCCAAAAACAGCCACTACGGAGGAGAACGTGACAAAGATACACGATATCGTTTTGTCAGACCGCCGATTAAAGGTGCACGAGATAGCTGTGATAGTAGGCATCTCAGAAGAACGCGTGTGGCATATCCTACATGAGACTCTGCAGACAACAAGCGCATTCGTGTGACCACTTCAAAGCAGTGTTTGGAGCTGTTTAATCGCAATCCAAAAGAGTTTTTGCGTCGTTACGTGACCGTCGACGAAACATGGATTCACTGGTATACTCCAGAGACCAAGGAGCAGTCAAAACAGTGGACCTTACCCGGTGAACCTGCTCCAAAGAAGGCGAAGACGGTCCCGTCGGCTGAAAAGGTGATGGCCACTGTTTTCTGGGATTCTCAAGGTGTGATTTTTATTGACTACCTGGAGAAGGGCAAGACGGTCACGGGACAGTACTACGCCGAACTATTGAGCCGATTTAACGCCGTGTTAAAAGAAAAACGGCCCCATTTGTCGAGAAAGAAAGTGCTTTTCCACCATGATAATGCACCGGCTCACACCTCCGCGCTCGCCACGGCTAAATTGGTCGAATTACGCTATGAACTGCTGCCCCATCCACCGTATTCTCCAGATTTGGCTCCGTGCGACTTTTTTTTGTTTCCGAATCTAAAAAATTCACTCGCCGGGAAGAAATTCCACTCCAATAACGAAATAATCGCCGCCACGGAGGCCTATTTTGCAGACCAAGAGATAACATTTTTTTCAACGGGGTTAAAAAAATTGGAACACCGCTGGGCCAAGTGTATTCAACTAAAAGGAGACTACATTGAAAAATAAATTTTATTTTTAGCAAAATTTTGGTGTTTTCATTTGTAGGCTAGGTACTTATCAAATGACCCACGTATATATATATGAACAAACACACACACATATTTCTTCGCTATTCCGGTCGGTGCGATAAATTTGGTCGAACAATATATATATATATATATATATATATATATATATATATATTGTTACTTTGAAAAAGGAGAGTTTACCAAATTGACCCTAAATTTCTATAGACATGGTGTTGAAATTTGCATCGTTAGAATGCAGCGAAAGTTCGTCTTTATTTCTTCACTTTCATTATTATCGAAAATATGTTCTTTGCCTTTTTTACTGTACATTTTTAAAAACGTTCGAGTGATTCGCGTAGCTCAAATTCCTCAACAAAAATATTTGGGCATTAACCAAAATTCATTTTCGTCGCGTTCCAACGATACAAATTTAAATATCCAGTCTGCATGTTATTACTAGGACTAATATCTGTTAAATGACTCTGGTGACGAAAAATCTTTTGGATCACTATTAGGTATTGTACTTTGGGTCTATGGCCTTTGACCAATATTTGTCAACGACCCAAATATTTCTATTGCGTTCGATTATATTGACGCAAACTGCTATCATAATTTATATAGTTCAAACTTTCCACGGTGTCATCAAGAGTGCAACACCTTATCGCTCGAGTGTTTTCTTTCTCGCATTATCAATAGTCAAAGAGTGAACATACCGCTATCTGGTTGGTCAAGATACGTCCCATAGATTAATCATTTTTCACATATTCAACTGTGCCGATTTTTCAAATGTACACTTTGACGCGTATTTGTTTCATCGTGAGCCACAATCCCATTATTCTGAATCAGGCCGTCTCTGACAGTTTTATGGCAAATATGTCACTGCCGATGAGACCGATATGTCATCTCTGTGTACTGTCGGTATCTTTCTTTCACCTAACGATCATATTACTCCACAAGTGTAAAGGAGCAAAGAAATTACGGGCATCTGGAGTGAAGAGGTAGAAGAGCGCGGGTGACAGTTTATCAAGTCTTCGTCAATTACGATTCATGACAGTTTGCAAACACAGGATACACAGGTGCCCGGCACTTTTGGCTTCGAGGTCGATCACGAGAATGATCAATTTTTACTCGATGGCCAACCGTTCAGATACGTTTCCGGAAGTTTCCACTACTTCCGAACTCCGCGGCAATACTGGCGGGACAGACTCAGGAAAATGAGAGCGGGCGGCCTCAACGCGGTCTCTACGTGAGTTTACATTTTTTTTTTCACATGCCAAATGGTGAATCAATGATGGTGAAAAATCCGTAGTTACGTCGAGTGGAGTCTTCATCAGCCTGAAGTAGACAAGTGGCAATGGTCCGATGAGGCAGATATTGTGGAATTCATTAACATCGCAAGGGAAGAAGATCTGCTGGTACTTCTCAGACCCGGCCCTTATATATGCGCTGAAAGAAATTTGGTAAATATTCCACTCAGCTAAGAATTCCCTTCCAAATGAAATTGAAATAAACCTAACAATGATCGGGTCACGAAAAAAATGTACGGATTAATTGAAAATGCTTCTCATAATTATTTGTTTATTAATTTTTAATGATTCTCGCAATCATATAATAAGTAATAATATTATAATTTACACTTTATTACGTGAAATATTAATATTTAATATTGGTTTTTAAATTGTACATTATATATTGTATTATTTTGATTAATGCGCTGAGAGAAACTTGGTAAATATTCCACTCAGCCGAGAATTCCCTTTCAAATCAAATTGTAAACACCTAACAATGATCGGGTCGGGACAAAAATTTGCAAATTGGTTTAAAATGGTACTCATAATTATTTTTTTTAAATATACATTTAATATTTGAATTATAATAAGTAATATTATTGGGAGCACCTCCTAATTTGCAAAAAAGGCTGGGAAATGATGCCAAAAGAGGCAAGAAAAGAAGCGGAGGAGTGGATACAAGGAGTTGACGAGGTTGCGATAAAGGGGGAGATCATTAATATGTTAAGCGGGAAAATAAATGTGGGAATTTGCCGCTACTTCAAAGAAATAGAGGCATTATGTGCAAAAATGAAAAAAGAGGAAAAAGATGAGAGCGACAGCGATCAGTAGTGGTTAGGATATAGGTTAGAATTTTAGACGTAAGTTGTTAGGTGTAAGTTCGTGAATGAGATTGATTGTAAGAAAAGAGACTTTGTAAAAAACTTTATAACAAGTTGTGCAAATAAAACTCTATTATATATAAGTAATATTATTGTAATATATATTTTATTGCATTAAATATTAATATTTCTTTTTAAATTGCATATTATGTTTCGCATTGATATTTTCATGAATTCTTTAATATTATTAAAAAAAATTAAATCTAAAAATAATGTTGGATTTTATTTAGGGCGGTTTACCTCCTTGGCTGATGACCGTCGTTCCGGACATAAAGATGCGAGAGAACGACTCGCGTGAGTACCAAGCCCAAGCATTCCAACTTTCAATGGCAATTTATTGTTTCCACCGGCTTCTCCCCTCGACAATCACGCTACCGCTTATATTGTTTCACCAACAGGCTATATGCATTACGTCGAAGTGTACCTACGAGAGTTATTGACCAGAATAGAGCCCTTGCTACGAGGGAACGGCGGTCCCATAATTATGGTCCAGGTCAGTGCATTGCTCGTGTCTCATACAAAAGGTACCGTTTTGGAAAGTCGATATTATCAGACGTACGAAACTACATGCTAATCGTATCTTGTGATAGATCGAAAACGAGTACGGGAGTTTTCGCGCGTGTGACGCTGCATATAGAACGAATCTGTACAACATCATCAAGCGCTACGTTGGGAGCAAAGCCTTGTTGTACACGACCGACGGTTCATCTACAGCGGCATTACGTTGCGGTGCAGTTGACGGGGCTTACGCGACCATAGACTTCGGGACGGGTGGAAACGCCAGCCAATATTTCGCTATAATGAGAGCGTTTCAGCCAACCGTAAAAAACATTGACAATGATTTTTGCATGCTTAAAATTGATCCGGTAGCTTAGGAAAAAAAATTCATCATGCAGGGCCCCCTGGTGAACTCGGAGTTTTACCCAGGCTGGTTGTCCCACTGGGGAGAACCGTTCCAGAGAGTGAAAACAGCCGACGTTGTCAGAGTACTCGAAGAAATGCTCGCGTTGGATGCCTCGGTGAACATATACATGTACTACGGTGGTACCAACTTCGGATTTACGGCAGGTAATTCAGGAGTAAATTAATATTGCGCGCATTCGTAATACGATATTGAACTTATTAGGTACTTTGATTATTCAATCGGAAAATATTATATTAGAAGCTGCAGGTGAAAAAATAATATTAGAAAAGTGTATTATACTCGAATTTTTTTATGTGAAGAGATTTAGAAGTTTTTATTTATTTATATTCTGTTAATGTAATTATGGAAGGATGTTAACGTACTGTTGTGCATAATATAAATTCAGATTTATTAGTTACTTCAGTTACATGAAAAAAAAGAGCTGAACTTTTGAGTTAACTAAATATAATTTTTGAACAAGTTATGTTAAAATGGTGCGTGGATGAAGTTTTGTAAAAATATTTTCGTTACATGATGGTAGAAGTCACTGAATATTGTTAATGAATTATGTTAATGATATCAAACAGAAAATATATATGTTGGCCACGAAAAAAAATAATTATGATCGATATTCCGCATAAAAGAAGAATATTGAAAATAAAAATGTATCAACATACAATAAATCATTGTAAAATTAAATTGATATTATGAGAATTTTGAAAGGTCAATGAAATTAATTGATCATTGGAGTTACATAATTTTTTTAGAATCAAAGCTAATTTTAAAGCTAAAGTTTTCAAAGCTAAAATCAATTTGTTCAAAAAAAGTTCCATGTACAATTTTGAATAGGAGAAAAAAAAATCACAAATTTATATTAACGGGTTGCACCTAGCTCGTGGCATTAAAAAGGAGGAATTTTCGTGCTTTTTTTCTAGAAAAACGTGTGCAGATCTTCAACATTTTTTTGACATTAAAGAGTCTGATTTTAAGGATAATTTTTGTATCGGAAAATATTTATAAATGTGGTAGATATAATGGTTCGGGCAGACCGCGGTTTGAAAAGCGTCCTTTGCGGTGACCACTGCTGCACGGAAACAAATCATCAGAAATAAATTAATTAAACGCATTTCGTTTTTGCGTGAAATTATCTACTGCTTACAAGGAAAGGTTGCGATTCCGACGAAATTTGGCATGCTTGTAGAATGGGTGAAAATAGGCGACAGGTATTTTTTATATCTGCGGAAACCGATTTTTAAGGGTTGAAACGCACCCTCGAAAATTTGGGTGTTTTTCGTTTTTCGGATTTCGTCTTAAAGGGTAAGGCCACAGTAGAATTTTCAAAAAATCGATTTTTTTCTCGCTAAAACGGTGCTTTATCATCATAAGAATAAGTTACTATTCGATTTATAGCAAGAACATTTTTTTTCGCCGACATTGAGCGTATAACGTAAGCCCACCTCTGGGACGTCCATAGAGTACCTAAAACTTTAAACGCGTTTTTCTCGAAACAGCTTTTTCCAATTGGCATGATAAATAACTTCAACAATTTTCACTCGATTTACTTCAAGTTTGAAAGTTATGTTCCTAATGGCATTTCGCAAAGAAGTACGTGCGGAATTTCTGATTAATCGAAAAAATTTCATTTTATGAGCAGTTTTATATGAAATGTTTCACTGAAAATTCATTCAAATACCTGCAACTCAATTCAAATACCTACAACTTTTGAGTAAAACAATTTTTTTTAAGGGTGGATTGTCTTTTTTTTTCGCAAAATTTACCGCTTTTTGGGAATTTTTTTGTGAAGAAAGTATACAACGGAAAACTTGTGAAACTTGGCATATAGTTTTATTGATCTGTTTACTACATACAACAAATTTTTGAAACAATTTCATCAAAAAATCGGCCTCCCACCCCCCTCGACGCGCGATGGTCCTTTTTTGATGGTGTGCACGATTACAGCCTTCACGTTCATCCTGCAACAAAAACCCAAAAAGCATTTTACTTTAGACACATATAGCTATCGTTCGATGAAGGGAAAAAAAAATTGACGATTTGGTGACGTTTTGAACTTGAAGTATCGATTTTTCGAAAAAAATTGATCGATTTTTTGTTATAAATAAAAAACTATTAAACGTATTGCTTTTTTGCTTCATCAAACGATAAAAGGATGTCAGCTGAGCATTCTGTCCAAATTTGAAGGCAATCGGTTGAATAGTTTTTGAGAAATCGTGCACACCATCAAAAAAGGACCATCGCGCGTCGAGGGGGGTGGGAGGCGGATTTTTTGATGAAATTGTTTAAACAAATTTTTGTATGTAGTAAACAGATCAATAAAACTATATGCCAAGTTTCACAAGTTTTCCGTTGTATACTTTCTTCAAAAAAAAATCCCAAAAAGCGGTAAATTTTGCGAAAAAAAAGACAATCCCCCCTTAATTCCGTAAGTACTTCTCTAGGTATTCTAATGTACATTGACGAGAATTTTTGTTTTTTGTTCTACGGCAAAAATTGTGGATGCTAAATGTCACGCCGCGGAGCGCCTAAAAAAAAGATAACAAAAGTAAATATTAGTAGACGGCCATTTTGTACATCGAAAAAAAATATATATATATTTTCTAACAGCTTGATATTCATACTAAATAGATGTGTTATTAATTTTATCAGTGAATCACTTTTTCATACGAAAAAAAATTGTTAAATTCGCACATGATTGTATACCCATTACTGTGGCCTAACCCCTTGAGTGAGTTCCAAAACATTTCAACTAATAGTTCCAATTGATAAACCAAGTTCCAAAACGGAAAACAATGGGCGCTTACACCTAACTGAAATTTCTGAAAATCTCGATTTTGATGATTTAATGACTCATCATATTTGATGAGTAATTAAATCATCGTATACCTCACTGTCTATCCACAGGTGCGAATGGACCTCAGGGTTACGCTCCCCAATTGACCTCGTACGATTACGACGCGCCTCTGACCGAGGCAGGAGATCCGACCGACAAGTATTTTGCGATTCGCGACGTAATAGCCAAGGTAACTTCCGGCCGATCGACAATTGGCCACCCTCTGTTCGAAATTCGACCAAACTCTCCTCGGGCCAAAGGCTGATGTTTCTTCATCACTTTTGCTTCCAGTATCTTCCATTGAAGAACCTCACGCTGCCGACCGTCAAGCCTAAAGGAAACTACGGATCGGTCGTACTGGAAGCGGTCGTGAAGCTCTTCGATCCGGTCGCCAAACGGGCCTTCGGCTCGGTCAGCGGAAATTACAAGACAGCGCCAACATTCGAGGCACTTGGTATCGCTCACAATCTCGTACTATACGAGACTGTGTTACCGGAAAGTCAGCGAGACCCGGCTGTGCTTTACGCCCGCACGATGGATCGCGGCCTGGTGTACGTCGACTCGCGGCTCGCGGGAGTTACGTCCCGAAGTGACGACATGTACGCGGTCAGCCTCGTGGGATCTTACGGAAAACATCTTCAAATTCTCGTCGAGAATCAGGGTCATTTGAATTTCGGCAGTACCACCGAAGATTGGAAGGTAAATATACGCGCTCCATCATTAACTTTCCGTCCCCATTTTAAGGGGCTATACCAGTGTGAACGCTGAAAATTTAGGTGATTTTCGGGAATTTTTTGGAAGAAAAGTACTCAATTCAATGTTTCGTAAAATTAAGAATATATTTGGCTATATTTGACCTATATTGCATAATTTTTTCATGGACAAATATTGAGATCCAAGCGATTTATTCGCTGCCTTCACCAGGCGCCAAAAAAAAAAGTTCCTCCACTGCTGACACGATTCCGGCCGATTAAGTAGCTGAAACCGAAAAAGGAAAAAATGTCGTTAAACTGGAAGGTGTTTCCTATCCAGTGACGTAGGATTTTCGAAAAATATCAAAATCTAACAAAATGGCGTAGTTGTGAAAAAAGTCTGTTTTCTTGATTATAAACTGGTCGTTTTTTTTCAATGCCAAATCGTCAATCTTCATCCAATAAAAAAATAACCTAGGTCATTGTAGAGTAAATATATTCAAGAGTACTCAGTTCAAATTTCGAGTCAATCGGACAATTGCTCTATGAGTTACGTCAGCAAATTTTAAAAATTCCATTTCATATTCTTGAAAGTATAAAAGTCTTGAATGTATAAAAATCTCATCTCATATTCCTGAAAGTATAAGCTGTCGAAAAAGGCAAAAAAAATCGTTTTTTTAAGTGTCACACTGACCCCTTGAATTACCTATTATGATATTAAACCAATCATTTACTTTGTTTACTTCTCATTCGAAATTTTACCTCTTTTTCCTCCCCTTAACATGTATATTAATTATCATTTTATCCGAAATTGTTTCCATTATTTCCTGGATACTTTTTCCTCCTTCTCCTATGGGGTTGAACTTTGCATCGTTGGAATGCAAAGAAAATTCTTGTCAATTTCTTACTTCCATTACTATCCAAAATAATCCTGTGCAGACTTAGATTGTGGATCGCTAAATACAAATCCTAAAAAACGTTTGTGTAATTTTCATAGCTCAAATCTGCCAAAGGAAATTTAGGAAATGAAAAAGAAAACTTTTTCGTTGCATTCCAATCGTACAAATTTCAACGTCATCTTATATTCCTTTTTTCTTTGTTTTTTCTCGACATAATCACCTCTTTAAGGAGGTTGGAGCGTTGGTCAATATCCAGGAAAAAACTTATGAAAAAATATATGTTTTCGTCTACACGTTGCTGAGTCTTGACGATTTTTTTTAAATTTCTCCACCACCAAACACCAGAGATAACAAATAGTTTAGTGTATGTAATTTTACTGTATTTATTTAATGTATAATTTATAATGTATTTAATTTTTTGTCTCTTTAGCACCTAAATGATAACTAAATTAGCAAACTAAACCTTTGTAAGCATTAAGAAAAAAAAATTCGTAAAAAGGCGAATAAAGAGCCCGCGAAGTTGCAATATTTCGACAATATTTAAGGCGGGAAACCACTTTAGATGACTAAAAAAATCGGTTCTTCAATTCAGTAAATTGTTAGTAAAACTAATCGCTGATTAACCGGTAAGAAGTATAAATAATTCATTACTACGTTGCATTATTCGTATCCGGTAATGTATTTTAAAACGCGTATTTCTCGAAGAGATTTTTTTTTCAATTTGTGTACACTCTAGATTTAAAAGTTTCTGATCTATAATTTTATAAAGTGATAGTTACTTTCTTTATATAATTACGCTCTATTTGAACCTAAATTTGGGGTAATATCATTGTGTAAAGTATATTTTTTTTAGCAGACAAGGGTATAAAATAATGGCAAAAATTATACCTTTTTGTCTAAACACCGATCATGTTATACTTTTTAAAGTTATTTATATTATTCCGTATATTAATTCCGCGTTCGTTCTTTCGCAGGGCTTGCTGGATGCGACAATCGACGGCACGGCCTTATCTCCGTGGAACGTAACCGGCTTCAAGCTGGACACGGTCGGGCAGCTGGCGTTATTCAACATCAGCGAGACCATCATCAACACCGGACTTCTCAGCGAGGGTCCAGTTTTTCTTCACGGCGAATTCAACGTGGCCGGCGAGCCCATGGACACGTATCTCGATACGACCGGTTGGGGCAAAGGTGTCGCCTATGTGAACGATCACAATCTCGGCCGATATTGGCCCTTGGCCGGGCCCCAAATGACCCTTTACGTTCCCTCGGCTTACCTCAAGAGCGGGCACAACAAGCTAGTCTTCCTCGAGTTCGAGTATGTGCCAGCGCGAAGAACCATCAAGCTCCGGGACACGGCGAACCTCGGATAACCGGATGTGGCCGCGATCGGTAGTGCCTCGGGACCGGATGTGGCCGCGATCGGATCTTTATCAACCTAGCAGGCCGTGTATATTAAGACAGTAACGGGTATAAAATCATATGCGAATTTGGCAATTTTTTTCGTATGAAAAAGTGATTCACTCATAAAATTAATTACACATCTATTTAGTATGAGTATCAAGCTGTTAGAATTTTTTTTTTCGATGTCCAAAATGGCCGACTACTATTTTCTTTTATCTTTTTTTTAGACGCCCCGCTGCGTGACATTAAGCAGCCACAATTTTTTACTTAGAACAAAAAACAAAAATTCTAGAGAAGTACGTACGGAATTTAAAAAATATTGTTTTATTCAAAAGTTGTAGGTTTTTGAACTTGAGAAATGAATTTTCGGTGAAAAATTTCGTTATAACTGCTCATAAACTGGTCATAAAATGGACATTTTTCGATTAATCAGAAATTCCGTACGTACTTCACTGCGAAATGCAATTAGGAACGTAACTTTTATATTTGCAGTAAATCGAGTGAAAATTGTTGAAGTCATTTGTCACGCCAATTGGAAAAAAGCTGTTTCGAAAAGTTTGGGGTAGTCGGCCATTTTGTACATCGAAAAAAAAAAAAATTTCCAACAGCTTGATATTCATACTAAATAAATGTGTAATTAATTTTATGAGAATCACTTTTTCATACGAAAAAAATTGTTAAATTCGCACATGATTTTATACCCGTTACCTAAGGCCTTAATGTGAACAAATTTTTGTAAAAACCAGTCAATAACTATTATCGGGATAGCAGCAATGATAGCAATAAATGGCCATTGATTTTCAATGCGAATAATGATAATAATCGCACCCTCGTCCAGGCAATGGGAAAACGTTCCATCAGCGGACGAGTTAATTGTGCCGAGAGGCAAATTGATCGACGATGACGGTACCGTTTGATTCTTCGATGCCGGTCAATGGGCGAACGCGAAGGTGGGAAATGAAGAAAAAAAAAAAATCTTTTGTAAAGTTCTCGAGTTCTGGATCGAGAACCCGTCGATACTTCCTTGACAATGACGAATGAGAATAACGCTACGTGACGTCCGCGTCGTATCCCCATACGCTGTTGGAATTATCTCACTTCCGGTCTCCGTGTACCGATGGAAAATCAGCTGTTTCACGGTTGCAAAAAAAATATGTTACTGTAATTATCCTACACGTTCGTGAAGACGCGCGTTTTTTGGCGCCTGAGCCGGTACATGGATGGGTGACCGCGGCTTCGGTGACTACCGAGCGAGACGCCATTTTTGCCGAATTTTACAAGACCTTCGAATAAATGTAGATTTTTTCAAATCGTAATAGTAAATTATTATCGATATTAATAAAATATTTGATGGCACGCGAAATATTAATTCGCGCGAATTAACAGAAAAGCTTAGGATTGCTCAATTTACGAGATCTTGGTCGAGATGATGTCGCGGAAATTCATTTGATTTATAACGTTCGATCACGTGTCGATTAGGCCAATATCGGAATAAAATAATTCTCAACTATTGGCACAGACACGATAAACTCCGCCCTTCGTTCGAAAAACCACCCCCCCCCCCCGCATGCGCGCCGTGAACCAAAATGCGCCAGTACCAAGGACTCGTCCTATCTTCCCATTCACATTCGTAATATCGTCTTCGCTCCTCGCCTGTCTCGCGCGATTTTCATTCCGCTCTCGTGATTCTCTTCCCTCGACGAAAACTCCTTTTGCTTCATTTTAATTTGAAAGTACTCGAAATCTACTTGGAAGCAATGTCCGGTGAGTTTGAATTTTTTCCAAAAGTCGTCTTATCCCACCCTATTTCCGGTTTACATGCTATTGAAGTTTGTATCCTTGGGAGCAACGACAATCCTTTTTTATTTCCTCCTTTCCGTTATTTAAAAAAAAGCTTGGTTTGAAAATTTAGGTTATAGATTTCTGAGTAAGCCGATTAAAAAATGGTTGGACAATTTTCGTATCCAAGATCTGCTAAAAGAAATTTGAGGAGAGAAAAAAGAATAATTTTCGATTACACATTTTTATCGCAAACGTTATATTTTTTAGACGAAAAATACGAACATACAATTGCGTACCAAAGTTCGTTTTACTCCACCTCACTTCCGGTCCCGACTTTTTGTATTGGACATTTTTTCGTACAAACGTTAACCCCAAACAAACTGATGGGAGATTTGTGACAGCTTCGATCTCGGAACAGGACGTTCCCCTCGATCTCAGTTGTCCCGTTACCGGAAGTGACGCGAAAAGTGGCGTCCCCGAACCCCGGAAACTTTCGTGCCGGATGTGCGGCAAGAACTTCGACCGACCGTCCCTCCTCAAGAGACACTCGCGCACGCATACGGGTGAGTTAAAAAAGCGTAGAGAAATGGGAGCACGTTTTCCGGGGATTCCCCATTGAGGCAGCAGCATCTCGGGGATTCCCCCGTTTGTAATTTACGTCAGCTGAGCCACCGAGCTGAAGTTTGCCACCCAATCGAAGCGTTCTGAATTGTTATTTATTTTTCGGCAATTCTTTAGGCGAGAAGCCCCACGGTTGTTCGATTTGCGGAAAAACGTTCAGTACGAGCAGTTCTCTGAACACTCACGCGCGAATTCACACCGGGGAGCGCCCTCACGAGTGTCCCCTGTGCAGTAAACGTTTCACCGCGTCGTCCAATCTCTACTATCATCGTATGACCCACTACAAGGTAGACGAATAACGTCGCGGCCCGCTTCGTTCCTTACATTATTATTCCTTCCCCTAACCTCAATATGGGACATGGACGATGTCTGCATCTTTGAATTTAAATATCTCCGTGACAAATTGATATTTTCTTTGCAACAAAGAAACGAGATTCTAAAATTGTGCGGCAAACTATAAGATCGAAAAATCCTATGTAAATCTTTGAAAATCGAAAATGCCACGATGTAAAAAAAAATCAAATGTTGCCTCGATCTTCACCCAAAGCAACGAATTCAGACGTACATAGAAGAGCAGTTCTTAAGGATATTATGTGCCGATTTTATTGGGGGAATATTCCCCAAGGTTAGTTCTCGATTAGCGGCGCTGACGGCAGTTTTCATTCTTGCGCTCGCTTCCGCTCGTAGGCTTAAGGGGCCACTCCACTTTGGAGCCACGAAAAAAGGCTATTTTCGCCATTTTTTTTTGAGGATTTTATAAAAGATATGAATATAAAAGTTGTTGGGCTTGATAAATAGAGTCTTGAAATACATTTAAACAAAATTTTATTCATTTTTATTCATTTTTAAGTACAAAAACTATAGTTTAACGTAACGCCTCAAAAATAGGTGGGCTAGGTAGCTCCATCACAACTCGGCAACGGCTTATCTGAAACAAAAAAATGAAAGTCCATTAGATTCAGTATCATACCAGCTACAAAATGACCCTTGGATATAAAGTTTCAACAAAAAATGAAAAAAATGGCAGATGTAAAACGAAAAAGTTTAAAAAACGCGTTTTTCGCATTTTTTTGCAAAAAAAAGTGAAAATCAAAATTTTAAAACCATCGGGGTCATCTTACTGCGAATCATGTTTACAATATGTGGTTCAAATTTCAAGAGAATCGGTTTATTAGTTTTAGAGATACGATGGAGCTAGATTTTGAAAACGTTTCGAGAAAAACGCATTTGAAGTTGATACTATGAAAAACTCTTACCTAAACTCAATCAACAATTCCTGCACCGTACAAAACCCCTTCTGATTGCTCATCATCGTCGATTTCTTCAAGTCTTGCTTGGTTTCGATTTTTCGAAATTTTCAAAGTGGACTGGCCCCTTAAACGCTGGGGACATCACGGCGTTCTGCTTATTCTTATAGATGTTATGCGCTGGGGGAATCATTGTGTCCTGCTTTCTCTTATAGGTACCTGGGTACCTATAAGGGAACAAGCTGGGAACAAGCTCTTTCTTGCACCTTCTCGTTTCGCTAGCACTCTCTCATTGTTCCACTACCGTACAGTACTTTTTTGAAATATTTTTTTTGATTTTTTTTACCCGGCACGATCTTTTGTAAGTGACGGTTTCTCGGCTATTTTTCAACCTATAATTGCGCGCATAAATTATGGAATTTTTGAAAATCATTTTTTCCATCATAAACGTGGAAGGGGTAGAAAAAGCTTCATTTTTTGTTTTTCATGAAGTTTCGTACAATTTCTTTCGCGCAAAGTAGTTTCATTTTTTGCTAGAAAAGACAAATTTTGAAAATGCAACGTAACTCAAGAACTGTAGGATTTGAGAGGAAATGTCAAAAATATAAGAAGTTGAGTAAGCTTATACTAGATCGGTTGGAATTTTTTTCAGAGTTTTCCTTTGAATTTTTTTTACGTACGCCAATCAATTGTTTGGACGATTCTACGAGTTTTGGCAAGAAAAAAAATCGCAAGGAATAAAAAAGAAACTGAAAAACTTCATGCGACTTCAAAACCGAAAATTAAAACAGCATCTCCCTGTGGTATTTTATCGTAAACGCCATACTTTTCGAGTTAAATAATCCTATTAATTAAAGTTTCGAGCAAAAATAGCAAATAAAAATCTCAAAGGAAAATTCTGAAAAGATTCCAAGCGTGTTTTCGCTCGGCAATGTGTAAGAGAGAGATAGGTGTCTCATTCTGCCCCACCTGCTGTGACAGCTGTTCGCTCGTCACGCCGCCATGCGGCAGTTTGGGTCGCAAAATACTTGTCTTCAGGCCGCCCATAACAACTGTTTTTCTATGTACGACTGAATTCGTTGCTGAATTCGTTGCAAGGTAACTTTACAGGTGTACATTTTTGTAACGAAAACCAACAATTTTGTGCTAAAAAAAAAACAAAAAATGCAAAAATATCGAATCTCGGAAATTTAATCCTCCAAATCTATTGAACCTAGGGTAAAATAGTAAGTTAAAAAGTTTGGGTTTCGAACTGGCGTGAAATAACACTTTTAAAAAGTTTGGGGTTGTTTTGGTCCGGGCCTGGGTTCAAACAACACATAATCAAAACGATCAAGGACCTTCTTCAATTGAGTCCTTAAAGGCTAAAAAAAGTAACATCAATTGAAGCACCTTTTTCAACGAACAGTCCTTGAGGCCCTCGAAAGTCCTTGGTACGACCCTCAGACATCCCTTGGAGCCCTCGGTAAGGCGCTCAGACATCCCTCAGAATTTCCCTTGGAAAGCCCTTGGTAAGGCCCTCAGACATCCCTAAAGGTCGTTAAAATAGTAACTTCGAAAAAAATGCATGAACTTTTTTTTATTGCTTATTATCCAGTGTACGAAAAGAAAGAAAAATCATTTAAAGCCCTTAGTACGGTTTGTGTACGTCGCTGAAGCATCGCAGAAAAAAATAATAAGTGTTCGGACTCTTTTGACGTTTGAACGTGACTCCTGCATGAGATACAGGAGAAAAAAAAAGATAAATGCACGCGCTCGAAACTTCTCGGCCAACCATCAAGGCTTTCGTTCCTCGATACGCGTCGCAGAAGATGCTCTCATGTTTCGTTTTACGAATTTTTTTCTTCGCATTTCTGATAATGACCATTGCAGGAAAAGCCACACAAGTGCAACGATTGCGGACGATCGTTTCCGACTCCGGGCGACCTTCGAGCCCATCGTTACTCCCACACCGGCAATTGGCCCCTGCGATGTCCCTTTTGCGCTCGAGGCTACTGCAAACTCGCCGCCTTCCATCATCACGTTAAGTTGCACAGCGCTCACGTGACGGAAAGACTTTTTCATCGCGCAGCGCCCAAGATCTGACGAGGCCGGTCGGCACAATTTTTTTACCACCGAGACTGACTTCGTCGTGTGCGCGAAGTGGAACGCCAAAGTGACCCTGCAGGAACGAAACGTTCGTTTTAAACCAAAATCGGATTCTGAACTATTCGGGAAAAAATTACGAAGTAACGCCACTCCAGCAACGCGAAAAAATGATGAAACTTCGAACACTTCTTGCAGCTGAAAAAGGGTCAATAAAAAATCTATTTAGGGCGAGATTTTTAGTATTTTCCTCAAAATAGGATGGTATTGAAGTTGCATCGTTGGAATGCAACGAAAATATATTTTTACCGCATTCCCAAATATTTTTTTTTTAACATTCAGGTACGAAAGTCATTAAAACATTTTTGAGAATACTTCATGAAAAATGTATAACCAAAAGCTGCAAAGAATAATCAAAAAATAATAAAAATAAAGGAATGAAAAAAAATTTTGTTGCATTCCAAGGATGCAAACGTCCACACCATAAAAAACGTTAACATTGCGAAAAAAAAGGAGAATTCCCTGAAACGTGAGTTGAAGTTTAAAAAGTCTGCTTTTAACCTCTTTAAGGTAGTTCAGAAGAAAAACCGGAAGTCAAACTGACAATTTCAACGATTAAAATTTTTTTATTTCGAATATTTAAAATACATAGTATTTAATCTCATAAAAAGTATTTTCATTTTGGTGCCAATTAAAATGAAAATTTATGATGATTTTCATAAACACTAACAATCGACATTAGTTATTGACCACTCGGTTGATCATTATCGACTTTAATAGTGAGTTCATGTTCCAAGCAGTTGGCAACGCTACGTAACCTCATTTTAGAAGAATTCAAACATCACCTCTCAACGACTCGACAAATATCGAAACATGTCACAATTACGCGTAAGTGGTCGTTTCTTTTCTACAGAAAATTGATCTGCTTTTGTTCACGCAGATAAATAATAAGATATTGATTGGGCAGTTTTTAAAGTTTCATATTCAGGTAAATATACAGAACGAAAACAGAATGAAATTTTAAAGTTTTCTAAATAAACGTGTTTACAGCCGTCCTTCATATTACGTATATTTGTATACGTAATAATCAATTATTAAAAAAATTAAGATCTACAATCAACATATTTTCATTCATTTTTTATCCTTCGTTTTATTATTACTTTTATTCCATTCTTATTGTATTTAGCATGATCTACAGCGTAGGCATTCGGCGACATTCATATCGCATTCTGCATGAATTGTCATCTAGGAATTTCCCCTAGCAATCACAGCTGACGCTCCGATCACCATTTAGAGAGAGACAAATGTCGCATAGCAAAATTTAATAAATGATTGTGAAAAAAATTACACGGTGGATCACCTACAATTTTTGCAGGTGAATTCCGTATTGTCCGAAGATTCGAATAAGAAGTTTTGTTTGTTGGGTCAAACGACTTAATTTTACGTAGTTATCATTTCCGGTAAATTTTTTGGAGGTTACTTTTGAGTGCGTGTATTTTAGGCCAACTCTCAACGTTCATATCTCGGAAAAGATACGGTGGAGAAGCTTCAATTTTTTAATTTCAACTTGGTTAATGACATACTATCTCTTTCTCACAAAAAATAGGAGGTTAAACGTTAGTCGACTTTTGAATCGTTTCTTCCGAACCACCTTACCAAAGAACTTTAAGGGGAGATATGCACCTAGATGGTCGAGGTCGGGGATTTAAAAGCTATGAACATTCCGTCGACCGTGTAAGACCTACACTATGGGCCTGATATCGATGATTCCATGTAAGTTGACAAATTCCATGATTTATTCATTTCCAAATTTTCAAACGCGTTTTTCTCAAAACCACGTTTTTCAAATCGGTACCCAAAATTTCTCGAAAACCAATGAACCGATTGCCTTGAGGCTTTTTGTGGTTATTCTATACACCATTATCTAGTACTTGTCATAGGATTTTTTTTCCGTTACTTAGTTTTTGTTTTATAGGCAAAAAAATAACAAATTTTTGGCCCAAAAATCACTATTTACGTTCAAACGTCCGCCATTTTGTCATAAATCGATATTTTCAAAATCGGCTATGACCATTACTAGATTATAGTATCTAATTTAATAATCTTTTTGGTTTTTTCTCAGATGATTTTTGAAGAAACGCCAGTGGGTACCGTATACGCAGATTTTTTTACGACGCTCCAAGGATCGTACAATATCCTTGTATATTTTTGATATTTTTAAGTAAAGAAAATTAAACATATTTTTGAATGTATATACTTTTTAGATAATTAAAACGCCAATCCGAAATTTCAAATAGTTTTCCTTGAAAAAATTCACAAAAATGACCTTTCTTCCGGCTCCTAGGTGTATATCTCCCGTTAATCAATCATTTTAATCAATTAAATTTGTTTAATTAAATTTCTGAAAGAAAAAAAATCTCACGGCACCTCGATTTAAGCATCGTTGGCCTCCTTCTCCTCAATGTCCTGCGACGGCGGAGCTTCCGTCTCCATTTTTTGTGCCTCGTCGACCTTCGGATTCTCGGGCTCGTCGACGGCGACGTCCATCACACTTTCGTCCCCTTGTTCCGCTTTTTTTTCGGCCACCTTCGAGACATCCGGTTCGCCGATAACTTCCGGCTTGTCCTTGGACCCCTCGTCGGTCTTGTCGGCGGCCATCTTGTCGGTGTTCGCAACTTCCCCAAGGACCCCGATACCTTCGACCACCAGCTGCACTTCCGTTTCCATCTTGTCGGCGTTTTCATTGGCGCTGTCCTGGGCTTGATTGGCCGCCGAACGCGTGGCTTGAGCGTGGGCCGATGTGCCGATCTCGAGAATCTCCCGGAGCGCCATCGTCGCGTACGTCGAGGACGACAACGAGAACTCGAGGATGAGCGCTTTGTGTTTGCCCTCTGGAAATTACGTTGGCATGATTTATATTTTTCCAATTGGAGCGATGGTTTGATTACTTGAGCTGGGGACAGTGAAGCTCGTTGGTTCGAGGACTCGTCGACGCGATCGACGAGGTCGAAAGGCTTACCGGTCTCGACTTTGGGTGGATCCAGTCCCCGCATCTCGTCGACGTCCGACATTATCAAGTCGTCGTGGTAACCGTTGTAATGCACGATCTTCCAGGTCATCGCGCCTGGAGTCTCCAGAATCTTTCGGTATCCACCGCCTAGACTGTACTTCCTGTAAGGTCAATTTTTTATTGTGCATTTTTTTCTCTTTTTTTTAGGGGGGAGATACCTTCAGACGAGGAAATTTGCAGATTTTCAGGATTTTTTTTAACGAAGAATTTCTTTACCATTTTTGAGACCAGGGTATGTTTTATTTCTACTTTGTTGCTGTTGCACGATCTTCTAAAAATTAACCTTTAAAAATGGCAGTCGTATAGCACGGTCTTCTAAACTGCATTTTCAAAACTGGCGTGACGTATAGCGAAAAAATTAATCGATCGATTTTAATGAAATTTGGTATAAATCTTTCTAACCTTATTATCTAAAACATGCCCCTGAATGCTTCTTTTAATGAAAAAAAAATATATATTTTATTGCACAATGTAACCATTTTTTTTGCGGAAAATTCAATCTTCTTGTTTCAAAGCGTACCATTTAATCGATTTTCAACATTTCTCACTTTTTCGTGGTTCATATTCTGCGTATTAAGGAGTTTCGGGACAAATGACGAAATGTTACCATTTCCTTCAAATTTCTACAGTAAATTCTTTGTCATATGCTGAATGCACTCGCCAAATTTTAAATCGACCGTCTACACCGTCTCTATAAAATTCACAATTGAAAGACACTTTTTAATATAGGGAGATGCCTATGATGAGATAACATATGGCGTACATTATGACACTGATGACAAATGATCATAACGTACTGAGTGATTTGACGGTTTTGCATAACATTTTAAACATTTTTTTACACTTTTTCATGCACAAAACTGCCATTCAGCGATAAGTGAATACATCTTCCTATGTTGAAAAGTGTTTCTTCAATTATACATTTTATTAAAACGGTGTAAATGATCGTTTTAAGATTTGGAGGGTACATTCCGTAAATGACAACGTATTTACTGTATAAATTTGAATTAAATGGTAATAGTTTGTCAATTATCCCGAAACTCCTTAAGGCGGGATATACGTTTTGACAGGACGAAAATAAGCAATGAAGGGATTTTTTAAACTAAGAAATAATTATTCTACAATTATCAAACTTTAGTAGTATATTTAAGTATACGAAACAATTTTTAAAAATGAATTCATCATCGAAATAGCTAAATTGAGGCAAGGTGTTACAGCAAGGTCGCCGCGGGAGTTGCGAATCGGCGTGCAGTCTAGCTTCCCGTAGACTTTGATTTGCAAAAAAGTTCAAAATTTTTTTCATTTAGAACATGTATAGTTGCTATGTGACGGTAATTAAAATGAAGAAAATGACACCCGTTTACAAAAAAAAAGTCAACATTTCTGTAAAATGTGGATGAAAAACGTAGTTTCTTTAGATTAATTTTTCAAAAACAATTCCCGTCAAGTAGAAGGTACCAATATTATCGATATTTCTACCAAGTTTCAACTCAATTAGCTTAATCGATTTTGAGTAATCCTGCACGCCATTTTCCATAATGCAGTTTTGAGAAAAACGCGGCTGTAACGTGCCAAGTTTTTCGAATTCCGCTTTGAAACTTTGGGAAAATATCGTACATATATAGTTCTATCGCTTGACGAAAAAAAAAAAGAAATCGATTTTTTGGTCGTTGTAAATGTATATCTCGCCTTAAGGGGTTAGGCCACTGTGGCAGGTATAAAATCATGTGCGAATTTAACAATTTTTTTTTCGTACGAAAAAGTGATTTACTCATAGAATTAATTACACATCTATTTAGTGTGAATATCAAGCTGTTAGAATTTTTTTTTCGATGTACACAATGGCCGACTACTCGAAACTTCTCGAAACAGCTTTTTTCCAATTGGCGTGACAAATAACTTCAACAATCTTCATTCGATTTACTTCAAATTTAAAAGTTATGTTCCTAATTGCATTTCGCAGAGAAGTACGCACGGAATTTCCGATTAATCGAAAACTTTTCATTTTATGAGCAGTTTATGAGCAGTTATAACGAAATTTTTCACTGAAAATTCATCTCTTAAGTTCAAACACCTACAACTTTTGAATAGAACAATATTTTTTAAATTCCGTACATACTTCTCTAGGTATTCTAATGTAGATAGACGAGAAGTTTCGTTTTTTGTTCTAGGTAAAAATTGTGGATGCTAAATATCACGCCGCGGAGCGCCTAAAAAAAGATAACAAAAGAAAATATTAGTAGTCGGCCATTTGGTACATCGAAAAAAAAATTATATATATATTTTCTAACAGCTTGATATTCATTCTAAATAGGTGTAATTAATTTTATGAGTGCATCACCTTTTCATATGACAAAAAAATTGTTAAATTCGCACATGATTTTATACCCGTTACTGTGGCCTAACCCCTTAATAAAAGAAAAATCTTTGTTGGTTTTTGTCGGATTAATCACGCCGACGCTATGTGTCACGCCGCTGACAACATCCGCCGCAACCCGTTTAAAGACCGCGCCATATCTCCGCTATTTTTGAAGATCAATAAAATAAAAAATACCATGGAACAGCCAAAAGTAGTAATAAAAAATACCCTAAGTCTCAAAAATGGTGAATAAATCATTCCTTTAAGGGGAGGGTAGGGGTTTGCGCTTTTGGAAAATCGATTTTATTGTCTTTCCTTAAAGTTAAACATTTCAAAAATATAATCCCAAAATTTCAAGTCAATCAGAGCAAAACTCTCAAAGTTATTGACTATTTAGTCCCGCTCCTCTAACACTGTAGCTCCGACAGCTAAAACTTCAAACGCGTTTTTCTCAAAACCACTTTTTCAATGTCCGTGTTCACTGCCATTTGAAAACTACATGACCGATTTATTTCAAACTTGGTACACACTTTCTACATATAAAATACCTCCCCCAACGGTCAGTTGGAGTTTTTTTACATTGAGGGGGTTTTCCACCCCCAAAATGGCGGAATTTCTCGTGAAAAATAGCACTTTTCACTTCACATGACCACCAAAAATTTAGAAATGAAAAAAAAAATTATCAAAGACCGTTGGGGGGAGGATTTGATGATACTTTAACTAAATTTTAATGGTACTTGATTTCAGATAATTTCTAGCTGACATACAGTGAACACCGCAAATCGTGTTTCCAAAGGTGTTCTTGGAAAAGCTTTGTCACCGGCTTGTTTGTGGATATTTTCGCGTACAAATTTCACGGAATGTTCTTGAAATGACACTTAACAATGTACATAAGGATTCAATAAATTTACTCTATCCATATAGATGAAAAAAATCGCAAAAAAGTGTTTTTTTTTCACGCTGAAACCCTTACCCTCCCCTTAAACAAAGTTCTGAAAATCATCAATTTTACCCTCGCCTAAAGATATCTTCCCCTTCAAGACCATTCTCTTTAACGCAAACAAAAATTGAAAACCAGCACAAGTTTTTCAAACAAAAAAAAATCACAAAAATGTCTCCTTTTTCCCATGAAAGTTTCACACGGTGGTTCAACTCACTTGTTTTTCTGTCTGAGGTCCGTGGTCAGGTCGTCCTTGGCGAGGAACTCGTCGTACCAGGACTTCGCGTACGCCGGATACGTGACTTTCCATCCGGGCTTTGGCATGACGACATCCGCGAGAGTGTAATTCGACAGATCCTCTTCGGTGAGGATTTTCACAGCGGGCAAGTTGAACTCATCTCTGGGATCGTCGAGTGTCTCGCTCTCCGTTTCGGCTTTGGCTTCTTCGCCGATCGAATCGTCGATTGTCTCGTTCTCCGTTTTGATCTCAGCTTCGCCGCCCTTCGAATCGTCGATTGTCTCGTTCTCCGTTTTGGCTTCTCCGCGCTTCGAATCGTCGACTGTCTCGTTCTCCGCATTGATTTTGGCTTCTCCGTCGATCGGATCGTCGATTGTCTCTTTATCCGCTTTGACGTTGGCTTTTTCGCCGATTGGATCGTCATCGGGGCGAGTAGCCTCGTCGATCGGTTGTTCATCGTTATTTCGGGCTGACCGTTCTGTTTTAGCCGCGACTTTCGGTTTCGGGAAGTCGACGTCCTTCGGCTCGTCCCTCGGCAGCGGGTAGTCCATAGTTTCGATCGCGCTCTTGGGATCGTTTTTCTCGTAGACAAGATCGCCGACGATCGGTTTCGGGCCAAATTCCTTGACGCGTCTCGTGACCATGTGATTCCACACGAAGCTCTGATAGGAGTGAATGTACATGAGCCTCGCGTTTCTGGGTATATGATCGAGAGCGCCCTGTGGATTGTTTTCCCCGGCTTTAACGAGGCCGCGGAGCAGCGTCGCTTCGACCTTGCCCGACCGAGTGATCGGTCGGAGGGCCGACGCGGCGTCCTTCGTTTTCTGGTAGATCTCGCGGGCGGTCGTCATGTCGCGGTGTTGTTCGCCGACGCGGGGTTTCAGTATGAGTTCGATGGCCTCCCGCCATTTTCCCTGGAGAAGAGCTTTGCCGATCTCGTGCGTGGGTATGGCGGCGATCGAGCCGAATCTCTGGAGGCCGTAGTAGTTTATGAAGCCGTTATCGCGCAACGAGGTCATCGCGCGCTCAATTTCCTCGTCCGTGCCGTCGACGCTCCTGAGCGCGATCCTGAAGCGATTACCGTTGAGGGTGCCGAGCTTGAGAGGATCTTTCGAAAATTGAAAATTGCCGACGTAAGCGCCGCGCACCTGGCGAGCCGCCGCGTGAATACTCTCCGGACTGACTTTTTTCAGGCTGACCCACTGCGTCGTGTGGGCACGACGATCCTTCGTGCCCGCGTAATGAAAGAGATTCGCACGTATGCGCAACTTAAGGGCGAGCTGATTCAGCGCGTCCATCGTGTCCATGTTGACCTTGTGAAGACGGAAACGGCAGTAATTGCCCTCGCGACTGCTCCAATCCTCGCGGCGATCCTCGCGTACCTGGCGAGCCGTACGTTCCTTCCATCTCGACAGTACGATGAATTTTCTGTCGTCCCGCTCCTTCGTCTCGCTGTTCACCGACGGTAGTCTCTTCGCCGTTGTGTGAATCTTCTTGCGCGTCTCTTTGTCCATATCCGTAACGTCGATCTCGGTCGGCCCCACGTCGACCGACGGCTTCGCGAACGCCTCCAGCTTCTCCAGCACGTCAGCTGGTAACGACTCTGTGAGCTCCGCGTAGTCTCGCAAATCTCCCGCGTCGGGCGGAATGTCCTGATTGGTCAACTTGCATATCTCGTCCTCGGGACTTATCTCGTGAACGTGAAAGTCGCTGAAACGCTCCTTGAGGATGCCCACGAAACGCTTGTGGGAACCGACGAATTCCGTGACACCCACGTCCTCCTCCTTCAGACGCTCGCCAACTTTGTATCTCGAACGCTTCACGTCGTAAGACGAATGACCGGACTGCGTGTGACGCTTGTACGAGTTGCCACGGTGACCTCTGCCACCACGGTACCCTGCATCGGGCGAAACATTTTTACGTCAAGGGCCGAGAATTTTTTGCCTTTGGGCGAGGAAGAAATTTGCTGATTCACGGGATTTTTCTCACCATTTTTGCGACTTGGGTATTTTTTATTACTACTTTTGGCTGTTACGAGGCATTCATTTATTTCTGGTAATCTGCAAAAATGGCGGAGGTGTGGCACGATTTAAAAAACTGGCACAATGTACAGCTGGAAAACTAATCGACCGATTCTGATGAAATTTGGTATGAACATTTCGAACTTTAGTGTTTAAAACATGAGTCTAAATGTTTTTGAAAAAAAAATATGTTTTCTAGTGCAAAAGTAGCCATTTTTTTTCGGAAAATTCAATCTTTGTTTCAAAGCATATCATTTCATTGATTTTCAACTTTTGTGACTTTTTCTTGGTTCATATTGTGCGTATGAGTGTTGATGAAAGGAAAATCTTTGTTGGTTTTTTTTTTCAAATAAGGGGATTTCTGCTAATTAGGCGGCCAAAAATAAAATCCCTCAAATTTGTCCCAGGTCAAAAAACTGCTAGGTTAGAATGGTGAATGGATACCGAACAATGGGGATGACCCCTCCTGGTACCCAACTGGAACGATTTGCAATATAACAACGTTTTGTAATGTATATAACAAAGAAAATGAATTTGACCACCTAATTAGCTCAAGGCCACAGTAGAATTTTCTAAAAATCGATTTTTTTTTGCTGAAACGGTGCTTTATCATAAAAATAAGTTACTACTCGATCTATAGTAAGAACTTTTTTTTCACCGACTTTGAACGTATAACAGAAGCCCACCTCTGGCACGGCCAGAGTACCTAAAACTTTAAACGCGTTTTTTCTCGAAACAGCTTTTTTCCAATTGGGGTGACAAATGACTTCAACAATTCTCACTCGATTTACTTCGAATTCAAAAGTTATGTTCCTAATTGCATTTCGCAGAGAAGTACATACGGAATTTCTGATTAATCGAAAACTTTTCATTTTGTCAGCAGTTGTATGCGAAATTTTTCACTGAAAATTCCTTCAAATACCTACAACTTTTGAATAAAACAATATTTTTTGAATTCCGTACGTACTTTTCTAGGTATTCTAATATAGATTGATGAGAATTTTTGTTTTTTGTTCTAGGTAAAAAATTGTGGATGCTAAATGTCACGCCGCGGAGCGCCTAAAAAAAAGAAAATATTAGTTGGCCATTTTGTACATGAAAGAAAATATATATATATTTTCTAACAGCTTGATATTCATACTAAATAGATGTATAATTAATGTTATGAGTAAATGATTTTTCTAACGAAAAAAAATTGTTAAATTCGCACATGATTTTATACCCGTTACTGTGGCCTTAAATACCCCTACGTGCGATGCTACGTGTCGCATCTGACAACATCCGCCACAGCCCGTTTCAATGACTAGCGATACGTCCACCGTTTTTGAAGATTAATTTTTAAAAATACCATGTAACAGCCAAAAGTAGTAACAAAACAAACCCTAAGTCTCAAAAACAGTGGAGAAATCTTTCGTTTAAAAAAAATCATGAAAATCGGCCATTTTTGCCTCGCCTCAAGGCATCTCGCCCCTTGATTCATTTGAGGTTATGTCGCGCGCACGACGCGAGGTCGCCGTTTGGATTGAACCGTCGCTGACCGGATTGCTGCTTGTGATCACTGTTCTGATTTTCAGTCTCCGATACGCGTTGTTCCGCATCCTCGTCCCCACGATGCTGACGCGATCCTCCTCTGCCTCGGTAGCGTCCATAACCTCTCTCCGGCTTCTTGTTGCGCCACGACATCGCCAAAGATCTTGACTATTGCTTAACAGTGAAAAATAACGGTGAAATTGTTATATTTTATTGACGAGCTCACGTGAAGTGTTGCTTCGAGGATTCATTCGTTACTTGATATCACTGGTGACAAAGCTGACGATGACGCGGTATTCGAAATTGGCAACCGGCTAAACTCTTCGACACCGAAGGTTGCACGTGCTTAGGAAAAATCGTGAATACGAGTTAACGGACAAGTGCAACGTGACGAAGAATCACCGGTGTTTTCTGGCCTATAAAAATCCCTCGTTAATGCGAAGCGGGAAATTTGAAAATGTTCGAGCTAAAAATACGACAAACTCAATACGAGGCTACATGAGGCCTATCTGAGGCCCGAAAAAAATGGCGAAATTTCGAGAAAAAAATTCTGGGAAACGGTTGGTTAAGAGAAACGCATTAACTTGTGACACAAAGATACATATATTGAGAGACTGAAAGAAAATCATCGCAAAATACAGAAAAACATAAAAAATGGACGCCGGCAGATGATCAAAAAAATTTCGATACTTTTGGCGGTGGACAATCTGCAGCTTAAACGGTCTATCTGAAATCTAAAAACCAAACGGGTTATTTGAGTCAACGATAAATACGAGTCGTTGACGATCGTCGATTTTTTAAATATTTTTTTTTTTAACAACGCGGCGACGAATTGAAACTCGAGCATACAAAACCTATGAAAAAAGTCGCCATTGTTCGGTGACTATCAAAAAATGAATCTCGATTTTTTTAAAGTAAGATCGTCAATGACTTTTAAATATTTCTCATCGTATCTCCTGCAAATTTGGAAACAATCCATTCAGTAGTCCTCGTGAAATCATGTCCACCGACTTTGACAACAGGGTTTCGAGAAATACGCGTTCAAGGGGAGGATAGGGGTTTGCACTTTTGAAAAATCGATTTTCTTGTCTTTTCTTATCGTTAAACATTTCACGAATATAATCCCAAAATTTCAAGTCAATCAGAGCAAAACTCTCGAAGTTATTGACTATTTAGTCCCGCTCCTCTAACACTGTAGCTCCGACTTCTTCAAACTTCAAACGCGGTTTTCTCGCAACCACTTTTTCAAAGTCCGTGCTCGCTGCCATTTGAAAACTACATGACCGATTTATTTCAAACTTGGTACACACTTTCTACATACAAAATACCTCCCCCCTCCGGTTAGTTAGAGATTTTTTTTACATCGAGGGGGTTTTCCACCCCCAAAATGGCGGAATTTGTCGTGAAAAATAGCACCTTTCACTTTACACGACCACCAAAAATTTAGAAATGAAAAAAAAAATTATCAAAGACCGTTAGGGGAAGGATTTGATGATACTTTGACTAAATTTTAATGGTACTTAATTTCAGATAATTTGTAGCTGAGCTACAGTGAACACCGCAAATCGTGTTTTTCCAAAGGCGTTCTTGGAAAAGCTTTGTCACCGGCTTGTTTGTGGACATTTTCGCGTAAAAATTGCACGGAATGTTCTTGAAATGACACTTAACAATGTACAAAAGGTTTCAATAAATTTACTCTATCCATATAGATGAAAAAACTTCGTAAAAAAGTGTTTTTTTTTTCACGCTGAAACCCCTACCCTTCCCTTAAAGTTTGAAGTATGGTGCTGCCACCGCTCTACCGACTGTTAGACGCTGCAGCTCATTCAATTTTAGAAATATTCCACTGAAATGTTCAGCTAAAAATAGCTAAAACGTGTATCACCTTTTAGCTATCGAATTAAAATATTTTTGGAAAATGCAATTTTTTTGACCCACCTAGGTATCTACCTACAAGAAATAACGGGCTTACACCTCTAGCCCGTTATTTCTTCGATTCTCTTTCTCTTATGGAATAACATTCCCCTAAAAAAACTCCTCATCGAAAACGTTAGACGTTCAATCTTTAAGACGGGATTGGCTTATTATAAGCTAATCTACGTGTTTTTTTCTCAAATTCAATTCCTTTTGAATTTGAGAAAAAAAGTAGATTGACTTATCATAAGCCAATCTACATTTTTTTTCTCAAATTCAGAAAATTTGAGGGGCAGACAGCTGTTCCTCTATCTTTTTGACGTCGTTTGGCAAAGTTTCGACGGGATCTGAAGAGCCGTTTCGGAGATTTTTGGGTATCTATAATTGTTCTACCATACCGACCGCGATGAGGTGTCATTCCGTCTTAAAAGGTACTTTTCAATCAATACTTGTCGCGCTGCACAACAGATGGCGATACGTGCCTCGCCCGAGCGAAACCAGATGGAGCTCTCATCCCGATACAGTTTTTTTTTTCCTTTTAGTTCCCCTCCAGTCGAGGAGTTCATCTTTTATAATCAAATTTAAACGGAAAAAGATCGCTGAATATTCCCCTTTTATGCACGTTCGCGAATAACCGTACGTGTTTCAACAATCGCTTGTCGCTGTCGCTAGCACGGCGGCGACTATTTGCGGCTAGGGGGGGATCTCATTAGCGATCGCGTGGTACCGGCAAATAATGTGGGAAAAAAAAAATGCAAATACAATCGCGCCGCCAATAGCCGCTGTCAGAATGTAGCAGACGCCTCTCGCGTGTTCGCACATACGCGAATTGAATGACCGTGTGCATTTTTTTCTCCTCTCGCTTCGTTTTGCCTCTCGTACGAGTGAAGCCTCTCCGGGCTTGAAGTCAAAGAGGCATGAGCGTCACGTCAAATTAGAATTGGAAATGTCTCTCGCTGTTGGACTTTGTTTTGTCGTTAAGAGTGCGTTTCTGGGCGCTGGCTGAGTATTATTTGCCGTGAGTGTTACGTGTGGGAGACTGCGAACGGTACGAGCGTGAGAAAGAGAGAGAAGGAGAGTGACACGCGAATGGGCAAATATCCTCGAAGGAATACAGAAAAATAGTCGTCTTATCGTCGCGCGAACGCCAAGCGTGTCGAATCTCCCGAACATGGAAAAAAGTCACGAGTTCGTCGATCTTTTGGCGGACAGGCGCAAAGAATCGGATCTCCTATGGGTGTCCAGAGCGATGGAGCCGCTCTTGCCTCATTCACTTCCGCCCGAAGCCAAATATTCGAGAAGCCGCGCCATCCAAGAGGTGCTCGCCAGTCCCAGAGTCGTTCTCACCGTCGAATCCCTCGCCGCGGCTCGCAGCGTCGACAAGTCCGTTCTCCTGAGGGAAGCTTACGAGATGCTGGAGGAGATGGCGAGCAAGGCGCATCTTCCGACCGTTCGCTGGATAGGTAAACGCGACGAGAGTAGCTAGACATTCCCAATGCACGATGTTGAAGACGATCGGATTCGATTTGATCAACGTACGCTTGTTTGCGTCGCTACTACGGTGGGCCAAATTTGACGCTTCATTTGCTTATTCACTCTGAGCCTGTAGACACAATTTAGGAACGATCCGCCTACACGTCCAAAAATTGCGGCACTTCATTCGCAGTACGGGACTCAGGGACATTGTTGAGTGATGTTTTTGGTAAAAATGGCACTGAATTGAGATTTTCTCAAAAAATAAATAAATTTGACAATCATTGACTAGACGATAGTAGTGCAATTAGAATATTTCTTTCACGAAGCCAAATATTCAATTATCAACTGATTTTTGATGTCGTTCGAGTTTGCATCATTGGAATGCAACGATATGTTTAAAATAAAATGTAGTCCTTTATTTTCATCTTCATTCGAAACCTTTTTTTGGCAAGTTGAGGTCGTCAATTTGGAATAAGCCCTGGTCGAACTTTCTGGTCACATTTTGTAAGAATTGAACATATTTGTTCAGATTTTTTCCAAGACTTGAACGGAAATTGATAAATTTTGTGAAAAATATGTAAGATATTAACAAAAATTGCCTAGTTATGTAGTTAGATGATTAGGAATTGGAACCAAATCATATTTCCTCAGTAATTGTCAAATAAATCATCATTTTTTAGAATTTTATATCAAATACTGAAGATTATGTTCGTCAGTTCTTGATATATTAGAAATTTTTTTTGTTACTGTTCCATAAGTATAGTAGTAATACAATGGCATCATAGGATATTTGATCACATTTTCTGTATTTTCATTTCGTCAAAAATACCTGATTTCATATATTTTGTCCTAAAAAATTATTTCTTCATTTATTCCATTTTGGTAAATAAAAATAAATGAATGCATTTTTACTGGACAATAATGTCTTTATTATGTTTTCTTTACCTAAGTTAAGTTGTTTTTTAAATATCTGTCGAATGTGTATTTTGCGATTACATTTTTATCAACTACTCATTAGTGACATTTGAAGCACTTAATACTAATTTTGTTCTTTTGTATCATTGATTCATGATGAATATATGAAAAAAATACTCAAAATGAAATGTGATTTATTTGCAATTTTGCAACTATCAACTAAATATCGAAACATTCCAATAAAAAGTGGAATTAATGACAATAAAATAATAGTGATATGCTGGCGTTAGAACACAAAATGCGTGATCACTTAGAAAATATATATGTGATAATGCACAATCTTAACTTACTTACCAGAATATCGTATTTATTGTCAATTCATGTAATTACTGATTATTACAATAAATGTCAGTATCATAAAAAATTATAAATATATCTATCAAATTATCACACATTCTTATACTATTTATTCGATTTTATCAATAATAAGACGTCTTACGAAAGATAGCTATTCCCAAAATATCTCGCAAAATGTAATAATATGTTCGATAATATTGCATATCTTGGTGTTGTCTGCGAGATTATATTATATTATGTAATTTTGTTTTGCACAGAATTAATTCGAATATGACAATTTCTCATAAAAATGTTTGAAATGTTTTTAATAATTATTGACACTTTTCATATTAATTCTGATAAAATAATACAGTATCTGTTCACTTATATCATCAATTTCTTGACCTATGGTAATAATTTTTGTTATAAATTGTCAATATTTCTTATCAGAAGATGCCATAATCTCTACGAATTTATCATATTTGATATAATCTGCCAATTTTTATCAATTAAAAAAAAAGTTCCACCAGGGAGAATACGTAAAAATGTTTGAGCAATCTTCACAGCCAAAAGTGGCCAAAACAAATTGGAGTTATTAAAAAGAATTAATTTTGTTTGTTCGTTGTCGCGATTTTCGTTTATAAGCAAGTAAAAATACATCCCAGTATACTGGTAAAATTCAAGGCCATGTTATCGAACTTTTAACGAAAAATTACGACGCTAATATTCGTCTCGTTTATAGGACGCTTTATGGAGATGACACACTGGCTACCTTTCTATCTAATCAATTTTACACTAAATAACTCTAGATGCCTGATATAAACTGCTCTTGCGTGTAAAAGAATCTAAAGATTCCGTGACAACGATAAAAACAGGGGTTCGCCGGATGTCTGAACAAAATATTAATGAAATTAGAAATTAATTGAAATTAATTAAATAGAATTGAAACTTAGAAAAATGATGACGTGAATTTTGCATCCGTGGAATGCAACGATTTTTTTGTTCATTTTTCATTTATATATTTCTATGCTTATCCAAAGTCTTATTTTTTTGCAAATTGAGGTAGTAAATCTCTTATCAGAATACATACGAATGTTTGAGTGAATTTCACAGCCAGAAAAAATCGAACAATTGAAAAGAATTGATTTTCGTTGCGTCCCAACTATGCGAACTTCAACATCTTGAAAAGAGTGACTAGCAGAAGAATTTTCATACCTGCGACTTTTTAGAGAAAATGTGAAAACGTCTAAATCTACTAAATTAGCGCGAAATTTTTAATTCCAGTTTATCGCTGGGTATAATAATTGATTGTGACTTATTTTTATTAAGCGCCACTGTAAATTGCCAATTATTCGAAAGAGCCCTCTTTATGCTCCCACCAAATCAGCCCTCCATGGAAGGAATACCTTCATTGTAACGTACAGAAATTGCGAATTGTGTTTGGCTGTCCCGGTATGGCAAATGGTATAGCGGCCTTGTATGTAGCCTTGGTTGAGTAGCGATGATGCGAGGTTTGCCGCATTTACTCTTAAGGGCTCTGTCCTAACGATGCCAAAGTTTGCATTGTTGGAATGCGAAGAAAATTCAGTTGAATTTTTATATTGCCTCGTTTTCATTATCATCTGAAAATGTTCCTCACATATTTAGGCTTCTGATGGGGATCCTGGTAATGGTTTAAGGCGGGAGCCTGAATTAGAAGGTCCGAAAAGTCGTTTTTACGCTTAAATCGATAGATAAACTATCCTAGAATATATTTACAAAGGTACAGAGGCCAAGTGTAAATATTTCCGAAGATACAAGGCCAAAAGCAGAGAAGCGATTAATATTTGATATTGATATTACCTCCCATTGAAAACTTTGAAGCGCGTTTTCTTCAGTTTTCATTTTCACGCTTTTTCCAAATTGGCGGGCGCGATAGCAAAAAAACTAAACGACTTATTGCATTAAACCAAAGTTTATTTTCTTCAGTATGAAAATCTCTTCAAAGTGAATTGATGTAGTCGTTGAAAAAGTATTTTTTAAATAATTTTTATAGCACGTTGAAGTGTTTATTTATTTTTTAACCCATTTTTTTTTTCAAACCTGAGAAAAGTCATAATTTCACGATTTTTTCAGCTTTTTCTTAATTCACGCAGAAGAAAAATATATAACAATTGAAATTTTATTGGTTTATTTGGTTCAGTCAGAAATTACCAGCTGCATCTTTCCCGCCGATTGGGGACTACAGTGGCAAGACGCACATGGAATAGGCTGATAAATCTGCAGTCATTTATTGTTTCATGTTGAAATTTTTTCATACATTTCAAATATCCATGAAAAGATACCTCAATGTTTACTAGGTTCACTTGTTTTTTTCCCTTCTAAAAAAATTCCCGAAAAATGCTTTTTTTAGACCTTCTAATTTAGGCTCCTGCCTTAAGTGTTTTTGGAGGCCTGAATTTGCCAACAAGAGAGGACAACGGAACTTTCCTTGCGTTTCAACTATGCAAATTTCAATATCGTGTATCTCAACGGAGTTCAACATAAACAAATACGGGTGAAACAATCTTCGAAAGAGAGAAGCCACTTTCCAATGTATATCCAAATATCCAGAAAGATGTAAAAAAATCCTTATTCATAATTCATAAGCAAAAACTACAAAAAAAGTTTTAAATAATAATAAAAATGAATAAATGAAAAAGTCAAGAATTCTCGTTGCATTCCAACGATACAAACTTCAACAAGATAAAACCTCTCGCGGAAGTACTTTGCCCTCTCGGTCGAATTGGCGCTTGACGAAAAATCGTTCTTTTTTTCCAGGCCTACTCGTGGTGAAAGTTCTCAAGAGGATACTCATGAGTTTCCGCGTGAATCAAAAGTACATTTTGGAGATGCGTGACGGTATGAGAGACTCGAACGTTCAGTACGTGTACGCGCCGACCCACCGAAGTTACCTGGACTTTGTGCTCATGTCGTTCATCCTCTTCTCGTACGACATGGCGTTGCCGAATATCGCGAGCGGCATGGATTTCTATCGTATGCAGATCGTGGGTGAATTGTTGAGAAAAACGGGCGCGTTCTACATGAGGCGCAGCTTTTCCGCCGATCTCTTGTACAAGGAGATCTTCCGGGCTTACATATCATCCCTGGTCGCCCACAGTGACCGAGCCATCGAATTCTTCATCGAGGGAACGAGAAGCAGGAGTCAGAAAAGCCTGGCACCAAAATACGGTACAAATATTGAATGTTCAGCTTTATCGGCCACGCATTTGCCGACCAATGACATACAGTGGCAAAAGTTTCGGGCCAACCTTTTTTTCTCAGTTATTCGATAAAATATTTAATGCCCGAACCTCTCCATCATTTCCCGTATTTGAGGGAGTTATGATATGCATAACAGCGTGGTATATTATTTTGTTTGTATAGTGTATGGTTTGTCGAACGCGTTCGGTCAGTGTGCAAAAATATTGGGCCGCTGTCTCAACTTCTCCAGCCACACGGTTTGTTTACGTTTTCTTCCGCGCTTTCTTTCGCGTTAGTTCGAAACATAAAGAACCATGAAAAAATCAGTTCTATTTCTGTCGCAATGGCGAAACACACAAAAAATGACGTCCGCGAAGTTGTGTTAAAACGATTTGAAAAAGGAAAGAGTTCGCGTGATATTGCAAATACTCTGTCTATTGAGAAAAGCACAGTAAACCGTATTGTTGCGAAATATAAATCAACAAATTCGTTGTGTGAAAAACTTCAAAACGCGTGGACAAAATCATCAAAAGAAAGTACGTCATAGATCCGCGAAAAACTCTAGCAATAATTTCGCGAGAATTACGCAGTGAAAATCTTGCTGATATCAGTCGGAGTACGGTATCCCGACGTCCGAAGGTTGTGGGATTTATTGGGCGCGTCGGTGTAAAGAAACCACTCATTAGCACAAAGAATAAGAAGGCTAGATTGAATTTTGCCAAAAAGTATCAACATCGGACAGTATCGAATTGGCGGAAAGTTCTTTTTTCCGACGAATCCAAATTGCAATTGTTCGGAAGTGATGGTCGCAAGTACGTAAGACGTCCAGCAGGTTCCATATACGATGTACGATATCAAATTCCAACTGTAAAACACGGTGGCGGAAATGTTAAAGTTTGGGGAGCATTTTCTGATAACGGTTTTGGTCCGTTAATAGAAATCCAAGGCAATATGGACGCTATAATGTATCGAAATATATTGCAAGACCATATGCACCCATTTGCAAAGAAAAATATGCCGAATGGGTGGATATTTCAACACGACAATGATCCCAAACATGCTTCGCGTCTTGTGAAGAATTTCCTTGAAAGTCGAAAAGTGCGCCTTCTCGACTGGCCCTTGCAGTCACCGGATTTAAATGCCATTGAACATTTGTGGCAAGAGCTCAAGGTTCGCGTTGGAACGAAGAATCAGTCCGACAAGACGAAATTATGGGATCATTTGCAATATGAGTGGGAAAAGATGCCACAAGATCGCATCTCGCACTTAATTGCGTCTATACCCCGACGATGTGCTGCTGTAACCGCTGCTAAGGGCATGCCAACGAAGTATCGACTCTAGAGAGAAAACTAAACCATGTTTTGTTACTTTTATAATGTTTTGATTTTTGTTTTCATACGCAATGGTATATGGCCCAATACTTTTGCACAGTCATTAAATAAAAACTGTTGGATAATTAATTGTTGAAGAGTGATATTACTATCTATACCACATTTTTTAAAAATATCAAGCATCTCGACGCCAATTATAAGTGTCATCACTCGTTTGTATTTCCCGTACCATCGTATTTCTATGCAATATCCACGAAAAATAGGGTGGCCCGAAACTTTTGCACGCTGCTGTATATCAAAGATGTTCGTCCCTGACGCTTTTTCCTCATTCCAGGACTGCTGGCGATGATACTGGAGGGTTTGTTCCAGGGCGACGTGCCCGACATACACTTCGTGCCGATAAGTATAACGTACGACCGGCCCCTCGAGGAGTTACTCTTCTCCTACGAGTTGCTGGGTGAACCAAAACCGGCGGAAACGACGACGGGACTATTCCGCTCCTTGTCGATACTGCGCGAGCCCCAGGCCCACGGTCACGTGCATTTCAACATATCGCCACCGATTTCTGCGCGCGAATACGTCGATTCGTCCATCCGAAAAATGGTCGCACTCTCGCCGACGGCAAAATTGCCCGCAGAGGCGGTCACGAGGCTCGCGTACGCGATCGTCGACACCCACAAGGAGAACACGATCTTCACTCCCTTCAATCTCATAGCTATTCTCTACAACGAGCGTGTGCAGTCTCGTCCCGACGATCCCTACACGATCGATAGCCTCGTGAAGGATTATCGCTGGCTCAGAGACATCATGACCGTCTCCCTCGGCGCTACGGTCGCCCCGAGAATCGAAAAGTTAGTTCCGTCGGAAAAAAAAAACAAAATAACGGGTCCGCTTCCCGTGCGTCCCTCGATCAATCGGGACTTTCTGTTTTCGCAGCACCGACGCGAGCTACGAGACCGACGACGAGATCATCGAATCCTTGCACGTGCACAAGGACCTCTTGGCCTTTGACGCTAAAACCTTCCTCGTGCTCAAGGATCGACATCGCGAAAATCATGCCAACAAGAGTCGCAACGTGAAGGGCCATCTTTTGGAAAATCGCACCATGAGGATAGCTCTGCCCGCTGTCAATCTCGCCATCTACGTCAATCCTTGCTTCGCACTCTTCGCCAAACCCGCTATTTGCGTTCTCGCGATTCATCGCACTGGCGTTACGAGAGGTGAGGAGCCATTTAAAGACATATCAGATGGAAACTGTGCCATGTACCTGGTGCCTTAATTTCGTACTTGCCTAATAAGCTCGAAATTAATGTTCATTAATAAGCTTAGTTGATTTATTGATGAATTAATGTTAATTAACAATCAGTTGTTAATGAATCAATCGTTATTTAAGGCGGGATATACATTTTCAACGAACAAAAAAACGATTTCTTTTTTTTGTCTTCAAACGAAAGAACGAATGACAACGATCTTAATTAATGTGAATTAACGATTAACTAAATTAATCAATTAATTAGCGCTTAATGTTAATTACAGATTAATTAACTCACTCATTTAACTAACTTGATTAGTTAATTAACGATGAATGTTAATTAATACTAAATCAATGATAATTATTCATTATTAATAAGATGAAAAACTGATATAATCAATCTTATTGTTAATGACTAATTACCATATTTAATTAATAATTAATTATGTACATTATTAATTTTCCTCTCTCATAGAGGATACTGTTTTTTTGAAAAAAGAGAATTTTCCTGCAATATCCTAACTGTTCGAAAAATTTGGACGACTATCCTCAAAAAAATACGTACAGGAAGCTCGCCAAGAAAAAGAATTGATATTTTAATGCCAGGCTGATCAAAAAGTGCCAAATCCGTGTAAAATCTTATTTCGAAAAAGTCAAAGAAAACTTTGTTTTTGTCAAATAAAGAAACGAAAATTGGGATTCTCATCTGACCCTTTCAAACGTTCAAAACGGTCGGTAAATCATCAGCAAAATTGTTCGGATGCATGTGCGCCTCTGTGTATTTTATCAGCGCGTAAAATTTACTCGCCACAGCCATCGTGGTGAAACTCGTTTCCGCGTATATTATCGTAAAAAATGATAAAAAGTATTCCCACTGATTTTCCTTCGTTTTCCAGAGGAGGCGTTCGAGCAATACTTTTTCCTGCGATCGCTGCTGTGCACGGAATTCGCGATACCATTGGACGTCGAGAGATCGGTCGTGATTGACGAATGGTCGAAGAGTTTGTCTTTTCTGACGAACGAGAATTGCCTGCGTCTGGAGAACGATCGTTTCTCACCGGGCGATAATTCAAAGTTGCGCGATCTGTTGCGCAATCTCGTGACGCCTTTCGCGGTTGCGGTGCATCTCGTTTGTACGGTTTTGTCTCAAGTGAGTTTAAATCTCGACGAATTGCCGATTGGCCTTGCTATGAGTACATTGTGAACTCGAATTCGCGTTAAAGTGGGACGACACGAGTATGGGCGAGAGGATGGAGAAGCAAATACTGAAGGAGAGCCAGAGGCGAGCTGAAAGTTTGCTGTTCGACGAAACGAGCCTGGTCCAACATCCGTACACGCTTTCCCTCGATCTCTATCAATCGACGCTAGTCAGCCTGACCGCGCAGGGCGCGATCAACTCCTCGGGCAAGTCCTCCATCTACGAGATCAACGCCGAACGAATCTCGGGCATAATCACCGATTTGGAGAGAATTTTCACGAATCGGACGCCCGGAACGTACTTGAACGTTGTACTGCAGTTTTCGCAACACACGGACAATACTTTGCAGGCGAAGCTATGAGAATGATCCTACGAGGACGCGCTATTATACAGTATTGCAATAGTACACGTGTACGTATATATATACGTATGTATCGACACATATACGGGGTGTGCCATCGAAATGGTTCCACTCTGATATCTTCGAAGCGTTGACGATGCAGCTTTTCTGACGAAAGTCCAATGGTTTCAGGCTACCCGTTTCGGGCATGTACAAAATCAACGAAATTCACAAATTTTCGAACAATTTTCTCGCGATTGGTCAAACTTTTTATTAAAAACTGCTCTCTCTCTCGCTCGTATGTCACGTGGTACATATTTTCGTCTTGGTGGGGGAGATCCCTTTAGGTAGCCGAAAATAACCGAATTTTCAAGATTAGGTTGCGTCGAAACTATTGATTCTACATAATTAAAATTTTATGTACATATATCTTTGGATTTTCCAAAAAAAAATTCTTTGTATTTAAAAATGCCGACTGTACGGAACTTGCTTCTCAGACGATTGTCGCCTGAGTTGTTCCATGGCGTACAACCTTGTGTCTGGTGCATTGAGTCGAAACATCAGAGCCAGAACGTTTCGGATTTTTAAGACCCACACGCTCTCTGTGAACCTAAAACATCCGAAGAAAAGTGAAAACTCGACAATGGTACGTGATCGAAAAAATGTTCTATTTTTCATGACATTGTTACTATAGTATTTGTTGTTGAAAAAGTAGTTTTTGAAAAATAATTCTTAAGGAACTTTAGGTTCACATGGACGGTAATTATGTTATCTAAACGTCCGCAAAAGTTCAGAGTGATCGATCGGATAGTTATTGAGTTATTTTGCACGAGATTCGCGAAAAAGTGGCTTTCAGGAAAACGCATTTAAGGCCTTAGGCCACAGTAACGGGTATAAAATCATGTGCGAATTTAACAATTTTTTTCGGGTGAAGAAGTGATTCACTCATAAAATTAACTACACATCTATTAGTATGAATGTCAAGCTGTTAGAAAAAATATATATTTTTGTTCGATGTACAAAATGGCCGACTACTAATATTTTCTTTTGTTATCTTTTTTTAGGCGCTCCGCGGCGTGACATTTAGCATCCACAATTTTTTACCTAGAACGAAAAACAAAAATTCTCGTCAATCTACATTAGAATACCTAGAGAAGTACGTACGGAATTGAAAAAATATTGTTTTATTCAAAAGTTGTAGGTATTTGAACTTAAGAAATGAATTTTCGGTGAAAAATTTCGTTATAACTGCTCATAAACTGCTCATAAAATGAAAAGTTTTCGATTAATCAGAAATTCTGTACGGACTTCTCCGCGAAATGCAATTAGGAACATAACTTTTAAGTTTAAAGTAAACCGAGTGAAAATTGTTTAAGTTATTTGTCACGCCAATTGGAAAAAAGCTGTTTCGAGTAGTTGGTCATTTTGTACATCGAAAAAAAAAAATTCTAACAGCTTGATATTCATACTAAATAGATGTGTAATTAATTTTAAGAGTGAATCACTTTTTCATACGAAAAAAAAATTGTTAAATTCACACATGATTTTATACCCGTTACTTAAACATGATTTTATAACCCAAACTTAAAGGCCTTAGGCCACACCTAAGGCCTTTAAGTTTCAAGACTGAAAAATGTGACTCAATGGCCTACCGAATGAGCTGCGATTCCGGGGTCGTAAAGTACTCCCTCAGCTTCCTCGTAGAGTTAATTTTCGGCCATAAGCCCTTTACGTTATAACGGGATCTCCCCCCTTAAGACTATGTACAAGGTGGACATAACCTCACAAACTTTCAGAACAGAGTTTCCTCATAGAGGGTTGAGTGTTCACCGAAAAACAAAGCATCAGGCTCTGTAGAATTTACTGGCGCAGATCTTGATGATTGTCTTTTTCCCTAAATTATATTCATCTCCGAGAAATCGCTGTGAGAAAATTTTTACTTTCTCTCTCGCACTCGTATGTCACGTGGTACGTCCACTTTGCCTTAGCCGGTGCGCATTTTCCCTGTATTTCTTTTTATTCGATCGTCAATTTTTCAACGCATCTAATGGACGCCATTCATCAAACCAAAGTCGACCTTTTGTGTCCTTCACGCGTCCTTGAAAAAGCGCAGGCCTGAAACCTGTCCCCTGAAACTATTCGAGTTTTGTACGTAGCGTGTTTCGAAATGGGCGACTCCGAAGATATTCGCGCGAGTCTCATTTAAATTGGATACTCTGTACGTAAACGCGCTTCAGCGATGTACAAGAAGATGGACTCGCGATGCGTCCAGAGCCTGAAATATCTTCTGTACCCCGTTGGCGGATAATTTAAGGAATTTTTGAGAAATTTACTTGGGGAAACGCGAGTTTTACGCCAGGGGCCAACGGAACGCGGGGCGTTTCCACTTGGCATTGAGGCTAAAAGCGCCCGCGACGTCGCGTCGGTCCGACCGACCGGAAGTCGCGAATAACTGCGGATGCGACCACTTAGGCTCATCAGCAGGCAGCAAACTGGCGTCGCATTGGAATAGGCTCGGTCATACTATCTCTTCTCTGTAATCGATTATTTCATTAGAAAAAGAAAACGTGTCTTATAGTTTTTGTAAGCGGTGTATCAATTCCAATTGATTATTTATATTCGTATTTTTTTTTTATACCGCAATTCGTTGCGAGGCTCATCGAGATGAGAATGAAATGAAAGTGCAAAAAAAAATACCAGCCGACGCCTCGTACGTGTAGAAATTTTATCGTCTGGATCCGCAATTGCGGATCTTCAATAAATCGGAATTTCCGAAATGATTTTTCTTCCGTATTCGATCTACACGCTGTCCCATTGAAATCGACCCGCTCGTGTCTTCGAAGCTGCTGACGGAAATCAAAGAAAATCTCTAAAAGAGATTAGAATATTTTCAGGCAGCGGTTTGAATTTTCCCGCGCAATCAGCGCCCGGTTGCCTTTCCCAGGTAGCAAAACGTTATCTATATGGCATCCGAAAGATATCGCGAAACGGATACGGATAACTTTTTGGTTGTCCAAAAAGACGCCGTTTTGTATTACAAAACGTATCACTTATGTCCGCTTGGCAGATAACTTATTTGTGTCCGATAGTTAATTATACGGCAACTTTTAATGGTTATCAAAGTGTCGACAAAAGGTTAACCCTTTTCGGTTGTCGGTACGTTAGCGCAAAGTCATCAAATCAATATATCTTGAGAGGGAATGACACCTCATCGCGGTCGGTATGGTAGAACAATTATAGATTCCCAAAAATCTCTGAAACGGCTCTTCAGATCCCATCGAAACTTTGCCAAACGACGTCAAATAGATAGACGAACAGCTGTCTTCTCAAATTTTCTGAATTTGAGAAAAAAAATGTAGATTGGCTTATGATAAGCCAATGTAGTTTTTTTCTCAAATTCAGAAGATTTGAGGAGAAGACAGCTGTTCGTCTATCTATTTGACGTCGTTTGGCAAAGTTTCGACGGAATCTGAAGAGCCGTTTCAGAGATTTTTGGGAATCTATAATTGTTCTACCATACCGACCGCGATGAGGTGTCATTCCCTCTTAAAGATATCTTCTTAAAGGCACAAAAATGCCAAGATGCCACTGCCATCTAAAAGTCGTCCAATAGGCATCCGAATGAGGTTAACAAAACGACATCTAAACGGTATCGAAGAGTACTATCGAAAGAATATCTATTTATTGGCGATATATATGTATAACAATATCCTATTCATTTCTTTATAAAAATTAACCTATTAATAGTCTAGAATATTTAATATGGCTCAATAATCTAGACTGTTAATAAGTTAATTGATATCATGAAGAAATTGATAAGATATTGTTATGTCGGTTTCGAAGTGGGCTAGGTCATTATAAATAAAGCATCGATTAATGCATTATAAGTGAAATGCAATTTAATGTTATAAAAACGGTACGGTCGTTATTACACTTCTCTCCCGTTGCAGTCACGTCTTTTGGTGGTTGCCATGCTCCAAGCGATCCCGTGGATAACCTCAAAAGCGGACATACGCTTTTAGAATAAAAAGATAGTACATTAAACACATATATGTACTCACAGAGGCGAAAAGAATAGTACGATAAACGACACTCACGTATATATCTGTGAACACCTTTATTTTTTCAACTACTTGTTGTTACACACATTTTGTTGCCGGTGAAATGAAATATGACACGCTACATTCGCACTATGATAAAAGTGATCCGTTGGATGTGATCTTTAAGACAACATTTGGATGACTTTTTACTATTTCCCGCCAATACCAAATATCTCAAAAGACAGCAAATTACCGATATCTGCAAGATGTCATGAAAAAGACGTCATATGTAATTCGTCTTTATGATATCCTTTGGATAACGTTGAACTAGATACAATAGATAACAGTAAATAGATAGCTTTTTGATAACTTAAAAAAGTCATTAATTGGATAATATTTTGGGATACCATTTAGACATCCGTTTTTATCGCCGAAAGACATAATAAAAAAGATAAGTTTACGGCAGCATTATACGGGTTGTCATTTGAAAGATGTCCAATAGTTATCTTACGGTCATGTCTTAAAGGTAACCTGACAACGGTAACTTATCGACGTCAATTGGACATTTATGCTGCCTGGGAATTGTTACCGACACTGCGTACCGATCGAGCAGCCGCAAAAATTCAACATGCACACGCGACTCTGCTCACTCGATCCTCCACGGGCGCTGCGTATATTTATCACATCGCGCTTGTCCAGCCAGTTATATCAATAAAATCGGTATGTGTGTCAAAACGAAGGGACGATAATCGCCGTTCCATCGGCGCTTTTGTTTACGTAGCACATGCATAACGACGTCGTACGGTGCATCGGGTGGGAAATTATTGTTTACGAAGCAACACGTCCGTTTTAATTGCCCGCGAGGGACATAAAAAGTGAAGATAAAAACTTTATTCGCCAAAGCGGTTACGCTTTATTCACCGGTATCGATGTCGCGAACTCACGAAAATATGGTACGTCAATTACAAACATTAACGAACATCGAACAAGCGTTCGTTTTTCTTCGATTCGTTGTTGCCCCTTCGCTTTACGAACGTCACGTGTATCGCCGAAATTGCGGACGGTGCGAAAAATTGAAAAATGCAAAACACACGTGGCCCTTAACCCTCGATCGTCATCAACGGTCGCGGGTAATTTGCAGCCTTTCGCGATAACGTCACTGCCTCGACCGATCGCTTCGTCGTCTCGTACGCTATCGTAACTTCGACAAACCTGCTGCGAGAAAAAAATTCTGAAACACTTCGCGATGCTTGCAGCTTGAGCGTACCTGAGGCCGTGCGCAGCCGTCGGCGCCGAGGAGCACGCTCGAAAATCTTGAGACGTCGTCTAAATGTGGGGGCGCGGATGGAAGAGTCCGGCCGCTCGGAAAATTGGAGACGGAGAATTTCACTCGGACGTGAAGGGAGTGATGAAAAAGAAGAGGCAGGAATGAACGGTGCGCCGTCGCTCCCAGAAAACCATCAGATAATATTCCAATAATGACGTTAACTCGTCCTACCCATTGACGGACTTTGCGGAGACCATTACCGACGGCAAATATGGCACAAAGTACGCCGAGTTCAAAGTATCCGCTGCATAGCTGTATATTCCAAGGCGATATCAAGAAGCTCACCGCCCTTCTCAAAACTCACGACATTGCCGAAAAAGACAAGCAAGGTGGGTGAGCGAGCGCGCGAGCCTTGTGACGGAATGTTCGATTCAACGTTTATTGCGAGTTTTGTGTTTCATACGAATCATTTTTTTTCGACGTTGCAGGAAACACGCCTCTGCATCTCGCGGTGATGTTGGGACGCAAAGGTACAGCGCAGATTTACCGTGCCGATAGAATTGCCGCGTTATCGCAACGTCCTTAAAAATGTCGAAATTTCTTTTTTACAGAATGCATAGAGCTATTGCTCTGGCACGGTGCACCCGTGAAGGTGAAGAATCTGGCCGGCTGGAGCCCTCTAGCCGAAGCGATAAGCTACGGGGATAGGCTCACCAGTGAGTGTGACGAATGGAATCTACAATGTTGAAGTCCGCATGGTTGGAATGCAAGCGAAATATTTTTTCACAATTTTCAAAATATTCTTTCACAGATTTGAAGCTAAAAATACAAATCTACAAAATAAAATGTTCGATGCTGATAAAAATGAGGAATTAAAACAAAAATCGTATTCCAAGGATGCAAACTTCAAATCCATGAAAATCTTTCTTTTTTCTCATCACCTAAAGTATTGGTGGCATGACCCGTGTCTGTGTTGCAGTTTTATCACTAGTGAAAAAATTGAAGCAACAAGCGAGAGAGCAGATGGAGGAGAGGAGGCCAAACTTAGTATCCGCGCTGCGTCAAATGGGCGATTTTTACATGGAACTCAAATGGGATTTCCAGAGTTGGGGTGAGAGCGTCGATAATTATTATTCCTTCGTCCAATGTTTTCCAATGCGCGTTCGAAAGTCACGAATGTTATTACGATGACCGAAATTCCTGCTTTGCTCGAAGTTCCACTCGTGTCGAGAATTCTACCCTCGGACATATGCAAAATACACAAAAGCGGGGCGTCGATAAGAATGGACACGACGCTCGTCGATTTCAACGACATGCGATGGGAGCGGGGTGACATATCCTTCATTTTCAACGGAGACCAAAAGCCTAGCAAATCACTCACCGTCCTCGACAATAAGGCCAAACTCTTTCAGAGGGTTCGATACGAAGTGAGCCTACTTTATACTCTCGAGCGTTACCGAGCGAAAACATTCCAATGCACAAGTTATCTTCTTTGCAGCTTTCTTTCCTGCGGCAGCCTTGATAATGTAACGAAATATTGAATTGTAGGAGACTGAACTGGAGATCGAGGACGAAGTCGATATTCTCATGTCCAGTGATATTATGGCAGCTCAAATGTCGACCAAGGGTATTACGTTTTCCCGAGCGCAGACCGGATGGATATTCAGGGAGGACAAAAAGGTACGTCCTCGTTACGCGCTGGGCTGCGAAAGGGACTTTCCGACCGGATTTCACCACGACTCGTTGCGCTTACATTATCGTGCTGGGAATAAATTGGATTTGATGAATTGGAATTCTCGCTGAAGGTTGATGAAATGAAGATGTTTTTCTTCCTCAGGAAATGGTTGGACCCTTCAACGCGGACTTTTACCAGATAAACGGTATGGTACTCGAGAGTCGAAAGCGGAGGGAGCACTTGAGCGAAGAGGATCTCCAGAAGAACAAAGCGATAATGGAGTCACTGACGAAGGGAAGTTCGCAGGGTTTCGCGAACGGCGAGGTTCGTTGCGAGAATTCTCTCACGAGAAAAAAATGAATAATTCACAACTTCGATCTCATCCGTTTTGTTTCGTAGCCCCCGATGAGAAGAGTCTCGTTGAATCCACCGCCGGAAGCCCACATATCCTGGGAGGAATATCTGGATGCGCCGTCCGGTGAGAGTCCGCTGTTGGGTCGTAGTCTCGTTTACAAGGAGAGCAGCAAGTCCTTCAAAGCGACCGTAGCCATGAGCATGGACTTTCCCCTCACGGTGGACATGCTGCTCAACGTTCTCGAGGTCACCGCGCCCTTCAAACACTTCAGCAAACTTCGACAGTTCGTTCTGATGAAACTACCGCCGGGTTTTCCCGTCAAGATCGACATACCCATTTTGCCTACCGTCACCGCCAAGATAACGTTCCAAGAGTTTGCGTTCCGCAACGACATCGACTCGGAGCTCTTTCAAGTGCCCTCGGATTACTTCGAGGACCCAATGAGGCGAGTATAGATTCGTAGATTCAAATTCACGGACTACAACCATCCAGAGGCCCGTAAAATAATAATTGATTGTGACTTATCTTTACTAACCACCGCTGTAATTTGCCAATGATTCAGAAGGGAGGCTTATGCCTCCTTAAGGGGAGATATACACCTAGGAGCCGGAGAAAAGGTCATTTTTGTGATTTTTTTCAAGGAAAACTATTTGAAATTTCGGATTGGGGGTTTAATTATCTAAAAGTATATACATTCAAAAATATGTTTAATTTTCTTTATTTAAAAATATCAAAAATATACAAGGATATTGTATGATCCTTGGAGCGTCGTAAAAAATCTGCGTATACGGTACCCACTGGCATTTCTTCAAAAATCATCTGAAAGAAAAACCAAAAAGATTATTAAATTAGATACTATAATCTAGTACTTGTCATAGCCGATTTTGAAAATATCGATTTATGACAAAATGGCGGACGGTTGAACATGAATAGTGATTTTTGGGCCAAAAATTAGTTATTATTTTGCCTATAAAACAAAAACGAAGTAACGGAACAAAAAAATCCTATGACAAGTACTAGATAATGGTGTATAGAATAACCACAAAAAACCTCAAGGCAATCGGTTCATTGGTTTTCGAGATATTTTGGGTACCGATTTGAAAAACGAGATTTTGAGAAAAACGCGTTTGAAAATTTGGGAATGATTAAATCATGAAATTTGTTAACTTACATGGAATGATCGATACCAGGCCCATAGTGTAGGTCTTCTACGGTCGACGGAATGTTCATAGCTTCTAAATCCTCGACCTCGACCATCGAGGTGTATATCTCTCCTTAAAATACGGCCCTCCGCGAAAGGGATCCCTCAAGAGGGGGAGATTACGATATCTCTGGCGCCTCAATTTGACCATTGGATTATGAAATATGGCCGAAAAAAAAACGAAGAACAGGAATAACTTTTTTCGTTTTGAGCCTCAGTTTGGGATTTACAGCCCTTCGAAGAGAAAAAATGTATTTATCCGATTTTCGATGTAAATCGAATTTTCCGCGTGTTTTATATTGTTGCGTCGTACTATGCTTGGGTTTGTTCTTGTTTTTTTTTCTCGACATAGCGCATTCCGAAGAAAGCTACATTAAGGCCTTAGGCCGCAGTAACGGGTGGAAAATCATGTTCGAATTTGACAATTTTTTTTCGTATAAAAAAGTGATTCACTCATAAAATTAATTTCACGTCTATTTAGTATGAATATCAAGCTGCTAGAAAATATATATATATTTTTTTCGACATACAAAATGACCGACTAGTAATATTTTCTTTTGTTATCTTTTTTTAGGCGCTCCGCGGCCCGACATTTAGCATCCACAATTTTTTACCTAGAACAAAAAACAAAAATTCTCGTCAATATACTTTAGAATACTAAGAGAAGTACGTACGGAATTTAAAAAATATTGTTTTATTCAAAAGTTGTAGGTATTTGAACTTGAGAAATGAATGTTCAGTGAAAAATTTCGTTATAACTGCCCATAAACTGCTCATAAAATGAAAAGTTTTCGATTAATCAGAAATTCCGTACTTCTCTGCGAAATACAATTAGGAACATAACTTTTAAATTGTGAAAGTTGTTGAAGTTATTTGTCACGCCTATGGAAAAAAGCTGTGTCGAAAAGTTCCTAGTAGCCCTTTGTGTACATCGAAAAAACAAATATATTTTCTAACAGCTCGATATTCATACTGAATGGATGTGTAATTAATTTGATGAGTGAATCACTTTTTCATACGAAAAAAAATTGATAAATTCGCACATCATTTTACACCGGTTACTGTGGCCTTAGGCCTTAACGTAAACCAGTTAAATCGTTGAATAACCAATAATTCGTAAAATGTCCTGTATCTTCTAAAGGAAGCCAATATCGCAATTTTTTTATTCTTAAAAAAGTGTTACTTCTGGGCCAAATATTAACAATCCATGGTCAAACTAAAGCACCAGAGATATCGCAATCGTGAGCCTGAAGAGGCTCAAACACGACAAACGTAACGACTTTTTCTCGCTCGCAGATTTCCAGACTTATGACGCATCGACGCGGTAACTCTACTGGCTCGGGTCGATGCTCGAAGCGATGCCGGACTGTTGGCGATTCTCCGGGATCGGCTGGTGCTGCTGATGTCCTTCCTCGTCCCTCACTACGGAAGCGTCGACTTCCACAGTGTCCGACTCGTTGCTGGGCCCTAACCGAGCCCCAACGTTCGGGACCGTATTGCGACGAGAGTGACAAACGCTATTGGTGTTAACCACCGACGAGAGCAACGTTGGACGCGCGATCGCCGCGCTCGGACAATCTCCACGTGTGCTCGATAAATTATCAGCGATAATCGAATCGCAGGATTTCGCGCGTTCGTAAAATTACCGAAGCGTCAAATGTATAACGACGAAAACTCGCAGACTGTCAAAATGTCGAAACAAATAAGAAACGGGGATGCAAAGACCGACGCGAATCGCGCGACTTCAAAGACGGCATTTTCAAATTCAAATACCGACGCGACGAGGAAAACGAGGATAAATATTTAAACGACGACGGGCGATGTGTTCGCGTGTTTTTTTTTCCACGTTCTTGAAAGTACGAATCGGACATTCAGCCGTGGCGAATATATACGTAAGGGTGAATCGACGAAAAATTTCAAGAGTTCAAGAGTTGAACGTTTTTTTTTCTCGACACACTCTTATCTATATAGATATACATATATTTAAATTATTGCACACTCGTGTACAGAAAATCCTGCGATCTATTTCTCGTGTATCTCCGGCAAGAGTCAATGTTTCACAATCACTGTACGACTGGTACGTTAACTTGTTAACGAATTGTTAACGCGAGAGACTGTAACAGTCAAATAAAAAAGACCCAGATTGCCTAACGTGTGATGGTCAATTCCTCCGCTGTGAATTATCCTCCGAAATGGAATATACAAAAACTCCACGCTCCACAGTCTCTACAAATCAGCATATTGATACCGAAACATCCACGATCGTCTTGCACACTTTGCCCAATACTTCACCATTGTTGACGCACATTGTTCGGCTGGCGACAAATTTATTGAACTTTTCTACAGTATAGCGTGAAACAATAAATCAGCTTCGTACAAACATGGTCTTGATTTTCATCGCTCCTCCACTTGCCGTTGGTTCCTTCAGACCGCTTGTGAATTTTTTTGTTCAGGTTTGTCCATTTTTCGTAACGTGTGGTCGTCTCTTGTTTTCTTCATCAATGGAACTCGTCATTGGGCAGATCAATGGCTGAGCCGACATAGTCTGCATGGAAATGACTGGATCGGCTAGTTGTACGATCGCTGGGACAAGATCCAATGATGGTAAACTTTAGCCTTGGACGCCGGCTTCGTGATCACTATCCTGGAAATCTTTGGTCGATGCCTAACTATTATTATATCCAAAGGGTTCCTCGCCCGGCGTGTGCCCTCGCCTTCGTCACGGAGCTCGGACGTGCGGCAATGGTCCGTTAGCACTCCCAAGATGATAGAAAATGCGACGAGCGTGGCACGGCTCATTGCTCCGTTTCTTGCCGACAGCATTCTTGACGGTGTTGATGCGCAATATCTCAATGGTATGTACGTGAGAATGAAAGTAAATTGCCTACGGCAGTCCTGGAGCTGCGAGAACAGACGCAGCCGAACGCGCGCGTCAGACAGAAAAAAGTTAGTAAATGTACGAGAGAAAAAAAGGATCGTTAACGCACAAGGAAGTTAGTGATCTCTTCCTTATAGGTTGCGAAGAATTATTATCGCTCGGGACACGGAAGTACAGAATGGCTCGGGACGTGCCGCGATAGGCCATAGAACAGTTGGCCGATTGCGGGAATCGTAAAAATTCGACTATCGCGCAGAAACTCGATACTGAAACGCTTGTAACACTCGTAAAATATTTTATACCCTGTTTAAAAAATGCAAGATGACCGGAAATACGAAAATCATTGTATTTTTCGAAAATTTCTGGGCGAGTCGCAGAGCTGTGGAATCTCAGCGATTTCGTTGGGCGAATCGAATCGTCGTTTTTCTTAGTGAATGAAAATGATTCTCATCGATGCCGAGAGGTTCGAAAGATCGCAGAATTGAGGTTATGTAGCACTGCTCGACTGGTTTTGGTCGCTCGACGGTTTCGCGAAAAATTGTTTTTCGATTTATTCGATCTTTATTCGTTATGCGATAAGTCCGAGTACTTTTGACCGTAAGTTTCATCGGTTTTCGGGATCGACGATCGATCGGGATCGACGATCGATCGGGATCGTTGTTGAGGTTAAGGAACGCATCTCAAATTCGGAAAAGATTATCCTTAAATACAGGGAGGCTAGAGTGGGAGGAGTCCGATCTCTTATGGAGAGACTTGAAAAAAGTGGCTACAAAAATGTGGTCATACTGGGATGGCGCCACTATTGCTAAGACGTCGAGAAGTGAGCTGCGTGTGACAGAGACGGAACAAGTAAATAATGAGAAGTGAACTGTGCATAAGGCAGCATGATACTTGAGAAGTAGGCTGCGTGCGAGAGAGATGCAAAATGATATATAGCCAGATCGCGCGCAAAAGTTACTCCCTCTCTAGCCTCTTACGCGCCCATCACACAATCATAGTAGCGCGTGTTCGTGAGCGAGCGACGCTCGGACATCTTCGGAAAGAGCCGAACGCGCCGAAGTTTCCCGACCGCGCCTTCGGCAGCTACACCAACACATGGACGCCGAGCTCGTTCATGTGCGGCCAAGCCGAAACGAAGGCTTCGAGGGAAAAAGCAATCTGAGCACGACTCGCGCGTGACGTCACTCGACGGAACGCGCGAGGCTCTTAGACGATTTCAATGCTTATTTAGCTCTTGATTCTCTGCGTTATCAATGTATACAAAAAAATGTATCGGGCACCCTGATCGCTTTTTTTTTTAGTTTATACGTTAATTTAAATATAACAATAAATCGAAATGACAACTTATTTGTCTTCTAAAAAATTGTTTACACTCTACTCACCCATCCTTATGCCAAATAAATTATAATTCATAAAAGTAAGCGGAAATATATTTATATTCGTATATTATATTAATTCTCATACTTTCATCAAGCGATAAAGCATTATCCCCAAAAACTAGCGAATCATTCATCTGGCCGCGAATCGTCAGTACCAGAAAGTGCATATTCTACAAGCGATGAGATGGTCCCGTTGGTAGCGTTCCTGGCTTCGGTCTGCAGGGGCGCGGGATCGTTCCCCGCGCTCAGTGCTTTTTTTTATATTCTGATTACCAGTAATTCTTATTTGATTAGTTATTTTTATTAGTTATCATTATTATTTCAATTAGTTATCTTTTAGTGTCGAAAAATTTATCGCGCACTCCGACCGCTTATTTGATTAGTTTGTACGTTAATTTTAATTCAATAATAAATCTAAATTACAACTTATTTATCGTCTAAATAATTGTTTGCGCTTTACTCACACCCGTCCCTATGCGATATAAATTGTAATTCATAAAAACTAAGCGAAAATATATTTATATTTGCATTATTATATTCATTCTCATATACTATCATCAAGCGATAAAGCATTATCCCCAAAAACAAGCCACATCCATCCGGCCGCGAATCGTAACTTACGAGAATGAATATAATAATACGACTATAAATATATTTCCGCGCTAGCAATTTTGGCAACTGCAAAGTCAACCGAAATAATCAACGGTTGAATTTGGACAGCTTTACAACTATAAAGTCGACCGTAAAAAAAATCCTAATGGTTGATTCAACGGTTGTTTAACCGCGGCCATTTTGTTTTCGCTGGATGGTTCTCTCACTCCGTCGCACAATCTGCTGCGGAAATCCCCCCCCCCCCCCCCCCCAGTGTTTGATGACTCAATTCTCCACAAATCATCAATTTAATTATCAAGACAGTATAATTTGATTAATCATTAAATATATTGCGTCGAGTCAACCATCCAATCAACCGCCGAGTTAACCATCGAGTCAACCATCCACAGAAAACGCAGGATGGTCGACTTTCAAAGATGAACAGTTGAGAAGCTGTCCAAATTCAACCGTTGAACTTTTACGTTGACTCAACTGTCTTGTACAACCGGTTGACCAAAATGACAGGGCGCTTACTTTTATGAATTACAATTTATTTGGCATAGAGACGGGTGTGAGTAAAGCGCAAACAATTTTTTAAAAGATACATAAGTTGTAATGTAGATTTATTATTACATTCAAATTAACGTACAAACTAATCAAATAAGTGGTCGGAGTGTGCGATAAATTTTTCGGCACTAAAAGATAACTAATATAAATAATAATGATAACTTAATAAAAATAACTAATCAAACAAGAATTAATAGTGGTAATAATTTTTAAAAAAAGCACTGAGCGCGAGGAACGATCCTGCGCTTCTGCGGACCAAAGCCAGGAACGCTACCAACGGGACCATCCCATCGCTTGTAGAATATACACTTTCTGGTACTGACGATTCGCGGCCGGATGGTTTATTGGCTTGCTTTTGGGGATAATGCTTTATCGTTTGATGAAACTATGAGAATTAATATAATAATACGAATATAAATATATTTCCGCTTACTTTTATTAATTATAATTTATTTGGCATAAGGACGGGTGTGAGTAAAGCGTAAACAATTTTTTAGAAGATAAATAAGTTGTAATTTGGATTCATAATTATATTTAAATTAACGTATAAACTAAAAAAATAAGCGATCAGGGTGCGCGATACATTTTTTTGTATACATTGATAACGCAGAGAATCAAGAGCTAAATAAGCATCGAAATCATCTAAAAGCCTCGCGCGTTCCGTCGGGTGACGTCACGCGCGAGTCGTGCCCGCATTGCTTTTTCCCTTGAAGCCTTCGTTTCGCTTGGCCGCACATGAACGAGCTCGGCGTCCATGTGTTGGTGTAGCTGCGGAAGGATCGGTCGGGAAACTTCGGCGCGCTCGGCTCTTTCCGAAGATGTCCGAGCGTCGCTCGCTCACGGACCCGCGCTACTATGATTGTGTGACGGGCGCGTAAGAGATCAAAGAGGGGGTAACTTTTGCGCGCGATCTCGCTGAACTGCTTGCTGGGATGCGTATTCGATCCTCCTCCATCTCTCTTACACGACATCGATACTCAGCTTCTGCTCGAGGTCTTAGAGATGGTGGCGCCATCCCGGTCTGACCACATTTTTGTAGCCACTTTGAAATGCACAGATCGGCCTCCTCCCACTCTAGCCTCCATGCTTAAATAATCCACTATTCACTGATCGAAATAAACCATAGCGATAAACAGCAAACTGCGTGTACACGAAAACTTTTTATTCAAATATGAAATTACACAATAATTAAAATAAACCTTATAAGTATTTGACGGTCGATGTATTCACCAAAATTTTATCGAAAATCGTGAAGCGATGATCAATAACCAAAGCGAAATTTTCGCGTTGCCAGCGCCATCTGCCATCCGGAGTGGATAAAATTTGCTCGCGTATCTCCCCCTAAGCCAATGAGATACCGACCGAGTCCGGCCGCTCTAGAGTGTAAAAACTCGTTTCCGATTCGCCTCCCAACCGACATTTTTTTTCGAAAAATAATCAGTCTATTAGTTTACTAAAAACTTAACAAAATTGTTCCTCTCTATCCAAAATAATCATCCTCTGTTGAAAATCTTCCTGACGCGAAAAAGGCATTTTTACCGACCAACCACGGATTTCCGCCGCTCGGTCGGTAAGAAACCCCGTGGCTAATTTTTCTCCCCGCGAATTAAGGACATGGCTCATATGTCCAGTCGGTAAAAATCCTACTGCCAAGTTCTTTCTCAGACGGACCACATTTCGGGCAAACGAAGAGAAAGACGTTCTTCGTTTAACAGACTGGACAGTGTTTCTTTTCTTTTTTCCAAACAATCAACCGTTTAGGAGAACACTGGGAATCCGTAACTCAGCTATCTCTCTCGCACTCGTAGCCGCTCGGTCGGTGTGACACATGGCCTTAAGGTGACGCGAAAATCTGCGTCCGTCTCTCTCGTTCCCTCATCCCGCTGTCCTTATCTCTCTCACACCTCAATTTCGATCAACCTGCGAGATAGTCTTCCGCACAACCAACGTACAAAGTGTCATCTTCTTTCCCGAAACATCGCGATATTTCGCGGGTGAAAACACGAAGCGAAGAAAAGGGTATCTCGCTCGCACGCGTGACGCGACTCGATCGCTGTGACACTTCGATGCCGTTAAAGGAGTACGCGCTCCTCTGTGTGGGTATTGGATGTTCGAAGCTTTCACCTCTCATCGCGCGAGCACGTTGCCTCGAGCCAAGAGTCGAGCCAGACCGTAACGCGAGGTTCACTCGCTTCGTTTTGTTTATTTCTTTCTTCTTATTTTATTATCCTCGTAATATCCGCACAATATGTCGAAGGAAAAGGGCATATCGGAAGTGACGGAAAAAATGGACGACATGGAGATCGAGGAGCAGGGAAAGAAATTGTCCCACAAGGAGAAGAAGAAGCTGAAGAAACAGCAGGAGTACGAGAAAACTGTGGAACGAATGACGAAAACGGGTGGCCAGGGACACAGCGAGTTAGAATCGAATTTCACCGTTTCCCAGAGCCTCGCCCAAACGCGCGGCGCCCAACAGCTGGACAACGCCGTCGACATCAAGGTCGACAATTTCAGTATCGCCGCCAAGGGCAAAGAATTGTTCACTAACGCGAGCCTCCTCATAGCGCAGGGCCGCCGTTACGGCCTGGTCGGACCCAACGGGTGAGCGTCGACGACCACTTTCCCGTCTCTTCCGGAGAAAGCTCTTCGAACGGCTTTGAAATAATTGCTCTTTCTTCTTCCGCAGTCACGGAAAGACCACCCTGTTGCGTCACATTGCGAAAAGAGCATTCGCCATTCCCCCCAACATCGACGTCCTGTATTGCGAACAGGAAGTCGTAGCGGACAGCACGTCCGCAGTCGAGACTGTACTCAACGCCGATCTCAAGTGCAAAGCCCTCCAAGCCGAGTGCAAAACGTTAGAGGACAAAGCTGAAAAGGGAGACGAGACTATTCAAGCGAGACTCCAGGAGGTATTTGTTCAAGTTACTTAAGGACGTTGGCGGAAATACGATTTTGAGACTGCCAACTTTCTGCCAAACACGTATGTGTTTTTTTTCTTTGTAGTAAAAGTATTATTCATTGGGTATGGTGGGCTGAAGGGTTTATGTGTACATCAGGAATATAAATTAGAATTAGAGGTAAGTATTCAGAAGTGGGGCTCCTGCTAGAATCAGCTCAATTTCTGGATGTTTGGGTTTGTATAAGCCAAACAAATCCAAACGAAAATTAGCCTGATTCTAGGAGGCGCTCCGCTTTCGAATATTTACCGAATTAGATATTGTTCACTTATGCAGATCCCTTAAGGTAGTTCCTCTGCGAAAATCTCAACCAAATGTTTACATACCATGTTCATGTTTAAAAAATTGATAATTGGTTTAATTAGTAATGAATAAAATTAAAAACTACGCAATATTGACTCGGTACTAGTAGATAATACGATGGATATCATTTATTGCCGTAAAATATATTTTGTATTGTGCTTTTGATCGATCATTGCCAGTAAACTTTTTGCCGGGACTGTCCAGGCTTTGCCCCAATTGTTTTTTTTCCAGGCTTTGCCAGGCTTTGCACCAAAATTGTGAAGGCTTCTCATGGTTATATCTTGGAAACTAGATGGTGAATCATTCTCATTTTTTTTTCACATTATTCGTGATATCTTACTGTAGCTTATCCTCGTTTTTTATCAATTTCTTAATTTTAGTTTTGACGGTAGAATTAATGATGCTCTGTTTGCCCATCATAACGCATTTGTCACGTGTAAACCAAGCCAACTTTAAGTGCAAATATCTCAGGTTTGGGGTGGTCAAACTTATTCAAATTGCACAGATGTTCGGATAATGTATTCAATAACGTATATGTCAAATTTCAACCATTTCTTAATTCAACTCTTCTGTGGAGGTACTACCTTAATATATTGAGGGGTATGCATGAACTTGAGGTAAAAAAATACGTTTTTTAATATTTCTATTTTATGAGAGTATTGGGATGAGGTAGAGATTTCATACGCATTACGTATTCTTGCGAAGTTGGAGTTTTCGTATTATTGAAAAATAAATTGAATTATTTGAAATTGAAAAGAATATAAATTTCATTAATTGGAATTGAAATGAATTGAGATTGAATGGAATTTAATTGAAATCGAAATGAATTGAAATTAAAATACATTGAAATTGAAAAAAATGGATAAACAATGAAGTTATTAATATGTAGAGAAAGTGCCGCCGCCTGAACTAAAGAATTAAAAAGAAATGTACTTTTAGTATAATAATGAAACTTTCGAATGCCCAGATGCGCTTTTGAAATTTTGAGAACTACAAAAGTGGCAAGCTGTAGAAAAAAGTTTGATTTCTGACCACAAAAACAACTGACAATCACTTGCTATTAATAAATAGAAAAACATGTACAAAGAATCATTCGGTCATCCGATAAAAAAAAGTTATAAACTATCCCCCGTCCGAATTTAAAGTAAATCGGACCCGTAGATTTTGCGATACGACTTGCACCGTTTCATAAAATAATGTTTCGAGAAAAACTCAAAAGACGCGTGGGCAAGTCTCTCCAAAAATCGTCACGAAACCCTCAATTTTGTCAATTAAAACAAAATCTTAACAATCTGAAGTCAAGGCGCTAGGCTCCAAAACACCGCAAAAAATTGTACTTTTTAAATCGTACCCTTACGCAGTCGCCTCAAAGGAAGTTTCATAAACCCTTACTTGCCACTGTGGGGTTCGAAGCAACCTCACCACTTTTTTCTTATGTGAAAATACATCGATGATGTGTATTCTACAGAAGTGTGGCAAATAAGGGTTAAAGTTCACTTGAAGAGAACGTCGTTCTCATGTGGATCAATAAAGTTCACAAAAGTTTATAAAAATAAAGTTTATTCATCCCCGGAAAATACCAAAAGATTGATCGCAATCACCAAACAAAAAACGTTCACAAAAAAACAAGAACAAATGAATGCCACAGGTGTACGAGGAGTTGAAAGCGATCGGGGCCGATTCGGCGGAGCCGCGAGCGCGTCGTATCCTCGCCGGTCTGGGTTTCAGCAGATCGATGCAGAACCGAGCAACGAAGAATTTCTCCGGTGGTTGGAGAATGCGAGTTTCCCTGGCGCGTGCATTGTTCCTCGAGCCGACGTTGTTGCTGTTGGACGAGCCGACGAATCATCTCGATCTGAACGCCGTCATTTGGCTGGACAATTATCTTCAAGCTTGGAGGAAGACCCTGCTGATAGTGTCTCACGACCAGAGTTTCCTCGACAACGTTTGCACCGACATCATACACCTCGACCAGTGCAAGCTCTTCTACTACAAGGGCAATTACAGTATGTTCAAGAAGATGTACGTGCAAAAGCGCAAAGAGATGATAAAGGCCTACGAGAAGCAGGAGAAGAGGATAAAAGACATGAAAGCCTCGGGACAGAGCAAGAAGGCGGCGGAAAAGAAGCAGAAGGAAGTGTTGACGAGGAAGCAAGAAAAGAACAAGACGAAACTACAGAAGAACGAGGAGGAGAACGGACCGCAAGAATTGCTCGCGAGACCACGCGAATACATAGTCAAATTCAGTTTTCCGGATCCTCCGCCTCTCCAACCGCCGATCCTCGGTCTTCACAGTACGCATCAGTCGCCATCCCTTCGAGCTCTACGCCCTTGTATCGCAGCTGCCAATGTTTTTTTCTCTTATTTTCAGACGTTACGTTCGCTTACGAGGGCCAGAAACCGCTGTTGATCACCGTCGACTTCGGCATCGATCTGAACTCCCGCGTCGCCATTGTCGGTCCCAACGGCGTCGGCAAATCGACATTCCTCAAATTACTCACGGGTGATCTTACACCGAATTCCGGTGAACTCGTCAGAAATCATCGTTTGGTGAGTACGGACTTTCAGGTCGAACCTGTCTCCCGGAATCAGTCGTCAGCTAGTGAAAATCACAAAAATTGGGCGGCGCTACTCCATATCAGCCTGAAAATACGAACAGCCGCCATTTTGCATTTTGGATGAGAAGTAACGCGAATAATGGAACTTTTTCAGAGAATCGGCCGATTCGATCAGCACTCCGGTGAGCATTTGACCGCGGAGGAGACGCCCTCGGAGTATCTGATGCGGCTGTTCGACCTGCAGTACGAGAAAGCGCGCAAGCAGCTCGGGACTTTCGGTCTGAGCTCGCACGCGCACACGATACAAATGAAGGATTTGTCGGGTGGCCAAAAGGCTCGAGTCGCGCTCGCTGAGCTCTGCCTGAACGCGCCCGACGTCGTCATACTCGACGAGCCGACGAACAACCTCGACATCGAGTCCATCGACGCCCTCGCGGACGCCATTAACGGCTACAAGGGTGGCGTCATCATAGTTTCCCACGACGAGCGCCTCATCAGGGACACCGCGTGTTGCCTTTACGTTATCGAGAACCAAACGATCAACGAGATCGACGGTGACTTTGACGATTACAGGAAAGAGCTGCTCGAGAGCCTCGGCGAGATAATCAACAATCCGAGCATAGCCGCGAACGCGGCCGTTACTCAATGACCGAACATCTTCGAGTTGCTAGAAATATGTCAAAAAACTACGTGAACGAGCGGAACGAAATGAAGTTAACTAATAAATTATATAATTATAAATATTATACGGGCGAAGAAATTATTGAAAACACCGTCGCTGCAGTGCAGTCGGTATACGAAGGGCATCTAAATGGTTAACAAACCTCACAAATTTTCGAACTGAGTTTTCTCAGATGCTTAAGGGGTTAGGCCACAGTAACAATTTTAACAATGTTTTTTTCGTATGAAAAAGTGATTCACTCATAAAATTAATCACACATCTATTCAGTATAAATATCAAGCTGTTAGAATTTTTTATGTACAAAATGGCCGACTACTAATATTTTCTTTTATCTTTTTTTTAGGCGCTCCGCGGCGTGACAGCATCCACAATTTTTTACCTAGAACAAAAACCAGAAATTCTCGTCAATCTACATTAGAATACCTAGAGAAGTACGTACGGAACTTAAAAAATATTGTTTTATTCAAGATTTGAATTGAGTTGTAGGTATTTGAATGAATTTTCAGTGAAAAATTTCGTGTAAAACTGCTCATAAAATGAAAAGTTTTCGATTAATCAGAAATTCCGTACGTACTTCTCTGCGAAATGCAATTAGGAACATAACTTTTAAATTTGAAGTAAATCGAATGAAAATTGTTGAAGTTATTTGTCACGCCAATTGGAAAAAAGCTGTTTCGAGAAAAACGCGTTTAAAGTTTTAGGTACTCTATGGCCGTGCCAGAAGTGGGCTTACATTATACGCTCAAAGTCGGAGAAAAAAAAATGTCTTGCTATAAATCGAATAGTAACTTATTCTTATGATGATAAAGCACAGTTTTTGCGAAAAAAAATCGATTTTTTGAAAATTCTATTGTGGCCTTAGCCCTTAAGCTTTCTAGGAAAAAGAAAGCATCGGGCTCTGTAGAATTTACTGACGTAGAGCTTGACGCTTTTCGTCTGCCCTAAATATTATTCGTCTCGGAGAAATCGGTCAGAAATGTTCAGCTACCTCGCACTCGTGTCACGTGGTACAGCTTCGATTTTGCTCTAGGAAAAACCGTTTTCAACGAGATTTCATTAGCATTGACCAAATTATGAATTTTCGAGTATAACGAGGCTCCAAGTACTTTTGATTAAAATTATTATCGCTGCCATTGTTTACCGTTTAATTAAAATGATTACGATCGCTGCAGTCATTTTTCGTTTAATTAAAATGATTACGATTGCTGCAATCATTTTCCGTGCAATTAAAATAACGATTAGTGCAATAATTTTCCATTCAATTAGAATGATTACGATCGCTGCAGTCATTTTTCGTTTAATTAAAATGATTACGATTGCTGCAATCATTTTCCGTGCAATTAAAATAACGATTAGTGCAATAATTTTCCATTCAATTAGAATGATTACGATTGCTGCAAACATTTTCCGTTCAATCAAAATTATTACGATTGTTGCAATTATTTTCCGTGCAATTAAAATTACGATTCCTGCAATGAATTTCCATTGAATTAAAATTATTACGAGGTGCAATCATTTTTCGTTCAATTAAAATTACGATTTCGACAATAATTTTACGTCCAATCGAATACTTATCGTTTTTATCTACACACGATCATTGCTACCACTGAATTTCTGTCCCGTTTTTCGCTGTAAATTTCGATCCGCTCTAACTTTTAGCGACCCTAGCGCCACCATTAATGAATATCCTCACGAATTTCCGGTCTGCTTATCTTTCCGATTGGTTTTTCACCGTGCAAACCCCTTAAGCCCCGCGGAAAGGTTCTCCGTGTGGTTAGACGCCTCGGTTCGCCGATTGGCCGCAGCGGGCCGAGCGCAAGTGGCGCCGCGGTCGTTCTGGCGTGCCGCTCTCTCCGCTTTGCCAAAAAGGGCCCGACAGAGAGAGCGCTCCGGCCGAGGAGCGGAGCGAGAGAGACAGGTGCGCGCGACGTGAGATGAAGTTCGTCGGTGTGCGATGGTGAAAATTGTCAAATAAAAGAGAGAAAGAAGGAGAGGCAAAAGAAAATAAAGAAAACGAAGATTCCGCGGAGTGTGTGTCGCGTGGTTCGTACGGCGGGGTCTCGTCGTATCTGACAAATGTCCGACGAGTCAACGAGAATGTCGAGCACCCTCGAGAACAAGATACTAAATCTTCAGGAGCGCCTCAGGGCGGAGAAGGAATCGAGAGACAGAGATCGACAGAGCAACGATGTCGTGCCAGGAACGACCGCGACCGCTGCTCTACAGCCGTCATCCTCGGCACCAACCTCCAGCCCCGTTGCACGAAGACCTCGGCAACGTGAGTACAACCTTTCCCCGACTCCTCGTCTTTCCAAACCGACCGTGAACAACAACAAAAAACAAACATTTTTCCCAGAGGGGATGAGGTGGGAAAAAAGCAGGAAAGTGACAGTACGGGGGTCGCGAGTATAGGTTATGTTCGTTTCGGCCTATTTATTTACTACGGCGTACCAATTTGGAGCCTAAGCTCGAAACGAACTTTGTCGCTTGAGGGATTCTCGAATGTCTTCGATCCTCTCGCTGTTTTGAGTTTCTCCCGAAGGTCGTTGGGTTACGAAGAGTTTGCTGGAATTTCGATCCTCTGAGTATGCACTCGTTCGTCTTTCTCAACTTTCTCGAGCCACATTCCATTTATATTTTTGCCAATCGTGGCTGCTTTTAGGACCAAATCGATCACGGAGGCAGCAAAACGCTCCGTAAGAGTCCGAGGATCGTCTAGGTCCAAAAGGATGATGTTGAAGTTTGCATTGTTGGAACGCAACGAAAGTTCTTTTCCACATTTTGTTTTCCATATTTCTATCGTTGTAGATCTTCGCTTTTATAGGATTATATTGTAGATCGGTAAATAAATATCTTGAAAAATGGTTGGAGGATTTTAGTACGGAAAGTTTGCCAAAGGAAATTGAAGAAATTCAGAAATATTATTTTTTCTTTGCGTCCCAACGATGCAAACTTCAACATCGTCCAAAAGGTTCAGGTGGAAGACTTTTTTCAAGGCTACTCAATTTGTGACACATTGTTCCTGGCGCTAATGAACAGCACTGTACCTACTGCTGTGGTAATTGTCGCAACTTTCAGCTGCTCTGATTTTCTAATGGTACTGAGAATTCAGCTGCACATTTATCGCGATATAATGCATGGAGTCAGTAGAATGATGATTTTTCTTCTCAGCCTACAATATACACTTTTCTAGTCAGTAAAATTGCCTCGGAGGTGTATCTCTATTGTTGGTTTTTGAGTATTTGTGACTGGACACTGCATTGTTTTTATGAAGGTCTCTGAGCCTTGGTCCAGGTGGATAAGTAGATGGAACAGAGTTTTTAGGAATTGTGATTTTAGAAACATGCCCAATTCTTACAGGATCAAAGCTGAGGTATGCGCAGTGAGGGCACAGAGACTTTTGAAATCACGAACAATTGGTTGAGTACTTCACCGGCAGGAATGACGTTGAAGTTTGCATAGTGGGAATGCACTGAAAGTAGTTTCTGTTCATTTACGAAATTTCCTGTGCCAGATTTGCTCCACGAAATATTCTTGAAGACTCTTATTTAGCAATCTACGAGAAATTTGCAAAGTATGATGTTGAATAATAATGAAAATAAGAAATTGAAAGAAAAATTGTACAACCACATCCGGCAGATCAGGGAGGACGTCCTTAGAAGGAGCTAAGAGGACTATGTTGAAGTTTGCATAGTGGCATACAAATTTGCTCCAATTTCTTATGGATAATCTTAGCTACGAAAATCCGTCAACAATTTTTCAATTTGCTTATTTAGTCTCAATCTATAATCGATTTAGTCGATCTATAATCGAAATTTGGAAACAGATTTTTTGTAATAATGAGAAGAAGGAAATCAAAATATAAAAAAGAACTTTCGCGGAATTTAAATTATTCAAATTTCAAAATTATCTAAAAAAAGATGGAGAACAGGCGAACAGGGCTTATTAGAGTCTGGTAACACATTTAAAAGCCTGGAGGACAAATTTTATCAACTGTGACAAATTTGATCGATGATTCTTCACCCCAAAAATGTTCCGGCATTCCCAAGCCCTGCTCGAGGTATTTGCTCAATTTCGAACTCCTAAGTTTTACGGTACGTCGGGTGATTAAGATTGCAAAGAACTTAACGGCAGTGAATAATTAGCTACGTGAAAAGAGGAATGCATGACATGGCGGACGCGCAAATAATGATGACTAATCAAACTCTTCTTAGAGAGTTTCGGGCAAGCAATAATCTAGATCTTCCAAAAAACGAAGATAAGAAGGGAGTTACGAGGATTTCGGAGAAATTCCGAAACTATATCACAGTATTCGTGATGTTGAAGTTTGCATCGTAAGAATACAACGAAATTTTTTTTTTTCTAATTGGACATATTGTTTTTTGGCTCCGAGAATCACTCAAACTTGTTTACGTATTCTTATTAGAGATTTACGACCTCGATTTGCAAAAAAAAGCAGGCTTCGGGTAAGCATAAAAATTAAAAAATAAATATGAAATATCGTTGTTGTCTAATAATGCAAACTTCAACATCATGAGTATTCAACGTTGCTTGTATGAAAAATGTAAACGCCTGTGTAGATTTTGAAACATATCACTAGTGAAAACAATTAATACAATTTGAAGCCTGGGTGAAAAAAGCGCAAAAGAATGCAAATGTATTTGAAGAATACAAAGCAAGGCCCATTTTATTTTTGTTTTCTCATATTCTCGACTACTTTTTCACCCATCAGGTAAAATATTCATGCCTGATCATCTTTCCTTCCGTTTTTCCTACTCTCATAAACTCGGGTGTCATTTTTTGGGCAATGGCAATGGGAATTTCTTCTCAGAGAAGAACATCGATCAGAATATGAAGTTAAGGGGCTACATCTACCTAGAGGCCCAAAAGAAGTGGCAGAATTCCGATTTTTTTGTGGAAAACGGTTGGTCGAAATGAAACGCATTTTTTAACACAAAGGTACATATATTGAGAGCCTGTGCAAAAAAATCACCTAAAAACAGAAAAACAACAAAAACGTGGACGATGATTAAATTTTTGTGGTGCTGTTTGGCGGTGGACACTCTCCAGCATAAACGGTTCATCTGAAACCTAAAAACCAAACGGGTTATTCAAGTTAACAATAAATACGAGTCGTTGACGATCGTCGATTTTTTAAATAATTTTTTTCAACAACGCGGCGACGAATTGAATCTCGAGCATCCAAAATTTATGAAAAAAGTCGTCATTTTTACGTAACTATAAAAAAATGAATATCGATTTAAAAAAAGTGAGATCGTCAACGGCCTTTAAATGATTCTCATCGTATCTCCTGTGAATTTGGAAGCAATCCATCAAGTGGTTCTCGAGGTATCATGTCCACCGACTTTGCAAACTGTGTTGCGAGGAAAACGTGTTTAAAGTTCGAAGTATGGTGCTGCCGCTCGCCCGGCCGACTGTTAGAAGCTGTAGCTCATTCAATTTAAGGAGTATTTCAATTAAATATTCAGGGAACATAGCCAAAAGGTAATACTATCACCAAAAAAAATTCTAAAAAATACAACTTTTTGACCCACCTGGGTAGATGTCGCCCGTTAAGGGGTTAGGCCACAGTAAAGGGTATAAAATCATGTGAGAATCTAACAATTTTTTTTCGTCTGAGAAAGTGATTTACGCATAAAATTAATCACAAATTTATTTAGTATGAATATCAAGTTGTTAGAAAAAATATTTTTTCTTTCGATGTACTAAATGGCCGACTACTAATATTTTCTTTTGTTATCTAACAGCTCCGCGGCGTGACACTTAGCATCCACAATTTTTTACCTAGAACAAAAAACAAAAATTCTCGTCAATCTACATTAGAATATCTCGAGAAGTACGTACGGAATTTAAAAAATATAGTTTTATTCAAAACAATGTTTAAAAAAAACGATAAAAGAAAATATTAGTAGTTAGCCATTTTGTACATCGAAAAAAAAAATGTTAACAGCTTGTTATTCATACTAAATAGATGTGTAATTAATTCTATGTGTGAATCACTTGTTCATAAGAAATAAAATTGTTAAATTCGCACATGATTTTATACCCGTTACTGTGGCCGAACCCCTTAAAGAGAATCCGAGTTTTCTGGAAAGAAATGATACGACATTGATTTTTTTTGCACGTCTGCTTCCCAACTCCCAGCCGTTAGCAGTCGAAGACTAACGAGATTTCAATGAACAATGTTTCATGTACGAACGTTCGCACAGTGGGTGACATGGGTACGCCGACGAGGCCGAAGCGTCAGCTGGACCTGCCGGTCCTGCAGATGGTACCGCCCAAAGCGCACAACGGCGAGTTCGAGTCGAAGCTCCAGGAGATAATGAAGCAGAACGGCATACTGAACATCAACGGTCAGAAGTATCAGACGGACATGAAGGATCTCGAGCACCTGGGCGAATTGGGCAACGGCACTTGCGGCCACGTCGTCAAAATGAGGCACAAGCCCAGCGGCGTCGTCATAGCCGTCAAGCAGATGAGAAGATCCGGCAACGCCGAGGAGAACAAGAGAATAATAATGGATCTCGACGTTGTTCTCAAGTCCCACGATTGTCCATACATAGTGCAGTGCCTCGGCTGCTTTATAACCGAATCGGACGTCTGGATATGCATGGAACTCATGGCAACCTGCCTCGACAAATTGCTGAAGAAGTGCCGTCAGGCTATACCGGAAGAGTTTTTAGGCAAAGTTACCGTAGCTGTGAGTATCGCAACTTACCCCCTTCATGCCATCGAACTTTCGGCAAATCTCAACTCGGAAAAAATATAACTTCCCTTTGCCAATTCACGATCGGGACGGAAGGTTCCGGAACGCGGTAAAAAAAAGTTCCAGAAAAAAAGAATTTCGACTATCCATCGAATCTCGCGCAAAGTAATTTTTGCAAAGTTTTAACGGTGAGGAAAAAATTACTGCTTTTCATGATTTTTTTTTAAAGGAAAGATTTCACCATTTTTGAGACCTATGGTATGTTTTATTTAGTACTTTTGACTGTAACATGGTAATTTTTTTTATTCATTTTTTTAAATGGCGAAGGTATGGCATGACTTTGAAGTTTCCATCGTTGCGATGCGAAGAAAATATATTTTTTTTTGCTCCCCGAATTTCCTTTGGCCGATTTGGGCTACGAAAATCACGCAAATATTCTTTAGGATTCTTATTTAGCGATCTACAACCAAATTCTGTAAAGTATGATTTTGGATAATTATGAAAATGAACATTGACGATAATTTTCGTTGCACTTCAATGATGCAAACTTCAAGCCCATGGTATGGCACGATCTTCTGAACGGGTTGCGGCGGATATCAGACGGCGTGACCCGCAGCGTCGGCGGGATTAATCCGACAGGAACCAATGAAGATTTTTCTTTCATTAACACTCATACGCGCAATGTGAACCAAGAAAAAGTGAGAAATGTGGAAAATTGCTGAAACGGTACGCTTTGGAATAAAACGATTGGGTAAATATTCGGAAGTGTCACTCCTGTCAAATTCGAGCTGATTTGTTTTGTGTGGTTTCTTACAGTTAAAAAACATGATATCTAACATTATTATGGCAGCGCATTAACAATGTCGAGAAATATTTTTTTAAAGATATTCATCGATCTTTCGAACTTTTTTTCAAGATTCAAGATTTTCAAGACCCAAACAAACCCAAACATTATACGCCATTAAAATATCACTTAAAATAAGGTTTTATAATCATAAAGAATTCATCAAAAAAATGTACAGCCTCTTTTTAGCGGGAGTGAATCTTCTGAATAGTTACCAAAGATTGCATTTTCCGGAAAAAATGGTTACATTTCGCAATAAAAGAACACTTAGTTATTTTATTTTCAAAAACATTTAAGGTCATGTTTGAGACAATAAGGTTAGAACGATCTATACCAAATTTCATCAAAATCGGTCGATCAGTTAGCTATAGGTCACGCCAGTTTTGAAAATGCAGTTTAGAAATCAGTGCCATACCTCCGCAATTTTCAAAGATTAATCAAAGAAAAAAATACCATTTAACAGCCAAAAATAGTAATAAAACATTCGGTGAAGAAATATTTCCATTAAAAAAAAATCTCGAAGATCAGTAAATTTTTTCCTCGCCTAAAGGTATTTCCCCCCTTAATTGAACATTTCCATTAAGTGCCCACCTGAAAACCTACGAAATTTTGCAAATGAAATGTTTCCCAACAATTTCTAGGGAAGTTCCCATCCGAACGATTTTCTCGTAGAGCTCATTTGTTTTTTCTTCTTTTTACAGACCGTAAAAGCGTTGTCGTACCTGAAGGAGAAGCACGGGGTGATACATAGAGACGTTAAGCCTAGCAATATACTTCTGGACGAGATGGGAGGCGTTAAATTATGCGACTTCGGTATATCCGGACGGCTGGTCGATAGCAAAGCGAAAACGAGAAGCGCCGGATGCGCGGCTTACATGGCGGTAAATTGATTGTTTAAATTGTCACGATGGTTATCCCTCTACTGGGCTATAGGCCAGCGCCGATTCTTCGATTCGATAAGGAACGACTATCGCTTTTCCATTGAAATTTAACGCTATATCGCGCGGAGCCTTTATCAGCGTCCATCAAAGTCAAGAGACCGCGAGTCAACTTTTCAAGTGCACTTGAAATATTAATTTTCACACGTCCAATCTCGCGTTGTCGAAACACAATGAACGCTAATTTATTTTGTCCTAATTGCACTTAATTCTATTATCGAATTTCTGATAAATCGTATAAATGAAGATAAAAAAGAATTCTCGTTCAAACGATGCAAACTTTGAGGCAATGATTTTCTGTGCCACGCAGCCCGAGAGGATAGACCCGCCTGATCCAACGAAACCGGACTACGATATAAGAGCAGACGTGTGGAGTTTGGGGATAACTCTGGTCGAATTGGCGACCGGTGTATTTCCTTATCGAGACTGCAAGACTGATTTCGAGGTAAAAATACGCAATGCCCCTAATTATCGTTGAATCCATTCGTTTATTTTAGATTTTAGATAAACGCGCGCTGTTTCTGCCATTTAATATTCCCGCAATCATCATTTTTTTTTCTTTCGAGCGAAAATATTTGTCGCTACTAATTCTGTAATAAGGATGAATATTTCGCTACATTTTTATCAAGATCTGTATAGTGTCTAGAATAATTCAACGAATTCGAATCCCGATAAAGAAGAAAAAGACAATTGCGGATGGGGTGCCGAAAAAAGGACGATGAAAAATATTAGTAATAATAATAAAAGCAATGAATGGGGATAAATAGTAGCAATAGCAATCAAAATATATAAAAGTTATAATAAATACCAATGGTAAATAATAAACAATATTTTTTATATTTTAATTTTATTTACTCAATTTCAACGTATAGCTTTTCAGGTTTTTACGAAATAATATATTTATCGTTAATAAATTATTCAATATTAATCAAAAGTAAATATTAAAAATGAAAGCGATAAATAATATTATTGCTATTATTTTTTATTTACTAGTATCATTTATCAGACAAATGGATAGATTTATTTAGCCATTCCTGCCTTCCAGGCTTGGAGCCTGGTTATATTACATCAATTTACAGCGGAAATATTACATTAATTACAATATTACATCAATTTACAGCGGCTACTTAGTTCTCTCTTATACTACTCTCAAAAGTCTACATATAATCTTGTTTTTGGTTCACATAAATCTTTTTTACCATTACCACCTTTTTTTACCTATTACTACATTTCCATTATAAATTATCATCTTACCCTTTTTACTTCCGGTTTTCTCTAGTTCACACCTTTTGTTTTAACATTCTCACGTATTCACATAGTACGGGCTTAATTTCTCCATTTAGCTGTTCATTCCATCCTATCTGCTTCCTTGTTTCTACAAAGAGTTCATCCACGTTCCTCATATCTCTATTGATCATTTTCCTAAATTTCTCACATTGACTTTCGCTATAAATTCTCTTTTCCCTTCCGGCACAGTTTGCACGACTCTACTTCAAACCCTTTATTTACCTCCCTCCCTACGTTGCTACACCTCATTCTGGCCCACTGTTCTTTATCTTCTCCTTTTATTATTTTCTGTTCCCAATATTTTTTATTCCTGACATTGTTTATACGATATTTATATTCTATGCAGTATTTCAAAGTTTCTATTCTCTATCGGTCTCCCTGCATCCTTCGACCGTTTAGTATTTCACATTCAGTTTTTAGCTCAGCTTCTAGTCGACTCAAATCTCGACCTATTCTTAGCATCGACTCCCGATCTTCTACTTTTCTGAACGCATTCTCCATTTTTTTACCCCACTTGGAAGGGTTTCCATTTGCACAGTTCCTTATCTCTTCTCTTAAAAAAATTCTTGGCCGCCTCTCGCTATCCATTTTTAGTATTTTCAAGGGGCTACCTAGAGGCCCGAAAAAATGGCAAAGTTCAGATTTTTTTCTTTTGGGAAACGGTTTGGTAAGAAATAAACGCATTTTTTTAACACAAAGGTACATATATTGAGCGCTTTTCAAACAAAATCACCAAAAAATACTGAAAAACAACAAGAACATGGCCGCCGGCAGATGATGAAGGTTTGGCGGTGGACACTCCAGCTTAAGGGGTCTTCTCACTTTAGACGCTAAAAAGACTATTTTCATGAATTTTTTTATAGGTTTATATTACAGACATTAATATAAAAGTTGTTACAATTAATAAATACACTATCGAAATACATTGTAGGAAAATTTAATTTTTTCAAGTCATTATTCATAGACGAAAATGGTAGTGAAAAAAAATGTCCGAAAAAAATTGTAGGTCTGCGCTGTTGATGAAATCTCGGAGATGGATCATCTGAAATAAAAAAATCAAACGGTTTTAGATTCAGTATGTTAATGGCTATGACGCATATCATACGATTTTTAATATGCGAAAATAACAAAATGGCAGACATTTTTCGAAAAAAACAAAGAAAAAGGTTTTTTTTCACCGTTTTTGGCAAAAAGAAATAGTAAATATAAAAAATTTAAAAAAATCCTTGATATGCGCTATAGCTATCGTTGTAAAGAATATGTGGTTGAAATTTCATAAGGATCGGTTCAGTAGTTTTAAAGTTTATTTGGGTTACATAAATACATAAAAAAACATTTTTTATGTTTTTCGAAAGTGTTTTCATTAAGTGTAACAACTTTTATATCAATATCTATAATATAATCCTATAAAAAAAAATCATGAAAATGGTTTTTTAGCGTCTAAAGTGAGAAGACCCCTTAAACGATCACTTCGAAACCTGTAAACCAAACGGGTTATTTCGGTTAGCAATAAATACGACGACGATCGTCGTTTTTTAGGGAATATACCTAAAACGTGATACTATCGAATAAAAATGGGAAAGTCGTGGAATGACATTTTTGGAACGACTCTCTCTCTCTCTTGGAAAATGACATTTTTTTACCCATTTCGGTAGATGTAGCCCGTTAATATGTCGTCGATCGCCCTCGTCCTCACTTCAATCTCGATTTGTCATTTATTATTATAACTCATTTATTCATTCCTACTCACGAAAAGGAATAAATAATACGAGCAGTTAAAACACACTGAGCATAATAAATATAAATAATAATAACAAAAAATGAACAACAATAATGAATAATGGCAAACAATAATTAAAATAATGTTTTGAAGTAATAATAAAAAATAAAAACCCAAACGAATTAATGTTCGACAATAATCGTGATAATAAAATTCTCTCGCGTGAAAATTTCAGGTCCTCAGTAGGGTAGTACAGGACGATCCTCCCGCGTTGCCGACGGACGCGGTGTTCTCGAAAGAATTTCGGGGCTTCGTGACGTGCTGCCTGACGAAGAATTACAAGCATCGGCCTAAGTATCACAAGCTAATGGAGCATTCTTTCATACGAAAGTACGACTCGCCGCCGCAGGACGAAGCCAGCCCGAATTCCTCGTCGTCCTTGCCCACCTCCAGTTGTCAATGGTTCGGCAGAGTGATGCAACAACTCGAGCCGAGGTGGGTGCTGCTCCCGTTACAATTCACCCTCGTAATAACCGCCTAGGGTTACTCATTTTGATCACGCACATGTAACGTACCAATTGGACGATATAGACAATATACAAACGACCAAGTTGCTGTAAGATTACTTAGCGCTTTTATGGAAAAGAAAAGAAGCACTTCGAGGTCGCCTTGCGCGTCGTTTTTCTTCTTTTGTTTTTCTTATTTACTTCGTGTAAAACGGCATGATATTCCTGACTAATGTCAGTAACTTTTGGTTTGGTTTGAAAATAACCGGGTCTATTGTTCCTTTTTTTTCTCTCGATTTTCGATACGAAAGCGAACGATACTCGTGTACAGAGGAGTTTCAGCTCGAACCAATCACGCGCCTCCCGAATGGGCTTTCAAAATAGTGTCGAAAATACGATCGGACTCTGAGCTTGCCTCGGCCTGAAACTCCTCGCGAATAGACAAACGTTTTTAACGCAATGCTAATCATTTTTTGGTGTCACTTTTATTTACATTTTTTTTGCGCGAGGACCCGCCGACCGTAAAGTTCCGATCGAAGATTCGCGGCTCGGACGAAACTTTGATACGTTTGAACAGCTTACCGAGAATCATGACACGATACGTTTTCGAGAAATCGGGATGCAGGAAAAAAATACGAAACGACCAACCCAAATGTCGCAAAATAAATCTTGATCTTTTGTTTTTTTGGGAATTTAGATCGTCTTTTTATTCGGCATACATATTCGACTTTTTTTTAATTTGTTTTTTTTTTAGATGAGAACTCAATGTCAGCAATTTTGGCTGTCACTTGATTTTTTTTTCGACTGAGAATTAACACTTTTTCACGTTTTCGCGATCCACTTTTTTCGGAATTTTTCAGTATCGTGGAATATTTCGTACTCGAGACTCCGCTTCGATTGGAAATCTACGCTCGCACATAGTCCCGCATAAAAGTAGTTTGAAAATGCGAAATATTTTTTTTCCCCGATTTTACGCCGTTTTATTTGTTACCTTATTTATTATTTACACCTGCGAACATTTACCGATACGAGAGTTTATCTGGAGAAACAAAAAAATCAACTTTCATGTGGCGGACACGACAGATTATTTAGAAAAAATCCAAACAAAAAAAAAACGATGACACTCGCAAATGAGAATTAAAAGTTTGCGTGCGTGTTGAATTGTGTTGCAGCGTTGAGCTTGAGGGAGGCAGCGCAGCGTAGCATATCCCCTCTCTCTGTCCCTCGCCCTTAAGTCCAGACTCGCTCCGCTACACCTCCTGACTTAACAATTACCCGGAAAAAAGAAAGACGAATCCACGAAAAGCAAAGACAAACGAAACAGTAACTTGAACGAAGAAAAAAAGAAGATAGAAGGAAAAAAAAGAAAGAAATGTGAAAACCCGAACATCCCCCGCCCCGTCACGAAAATGTCCGATTTTCATTTCGAGTTGTTTGGTTTGTGCACGCGCCTGTTACACACCCCACCCTTCAACCCCCACTCATGGTAAGCATTATTTTTTATTTTAATTTAAATAATTCGTTTTCTCTATTGTTTTATTATTTTTTCGGCTCTTTATTTTTGCTATTTTTCTGTTTTTTTTTTTTTTGTAAATCTTCATCGCGCAATGACACGATGACTCGCCGGTTACGTGGATCGCGTAAAACCGATCAAGAAGATTTTTGTTTCGTCATTTCTATCGTTACTCGGACAACTTTGGGAAATCCGAATCTTTATCGGTATAATTTTGTTTCCCGCATCGTTGGTGCGCGTTTAAAAATAATTATATTCAAAAAATAGAATGTCTCTCGTCCATTGTACCCTAGTAAAAAAAAAGTTCCTTGTCTGTATTTCTCTCTGTTTCTCGCTCTCTCTCTGTCCTTTGTGTCGCATGAACTGATGACTAACAGCTCTCTAACTTCGACTAACCCCAACTTGTTAAAAAGGAAAACAAAAAGAAATAAAAAATGGGTACGCTGAAAACTCACCAGGTGTACAACGACGAAAGACTAACGTGCCGCGTGCGAGGCCCATCAGGGCGCCACTATCCGGGGAGTCAGCGATGAAAAAAAAATTTGACAAGCTTTGGGGGGCCTAAAGAAGCGTAAAAAAAGAAAGAAAAGAAAGATCTGGAATGTTCGGAGATAAACGTGCGCGATACTCGGTCGCCTTTCACTCCAGGGCAATACGGTTCAGTTTCAGGTTGTCGGGTGGGCATCAACAACGGCCGCAGGAGAGCCAGCAACAGCAACCTCATCAAACTCAGTCCCGAGGTCACGTGTCTCTGAAGCAAACGGCCCATCTGAGGTCCCATTCGGAGGTGCCGGCCTTCATGAAGAGCACCAATAACGGCCCCACCAAAGAGCAATCTTGCAACGCCCCGACGAATTTCATCGGCTTTCATCAGCGCTCGAGCAGCGAGAACGGCGGCAATTATCTGCCGTACAGTCCGTACGCGACGAAGCGGAAGGAAGTTTCAGCAACGAGGCCTTTCTCGCCACCGGTGAATCCCGCTGAAGCGGAACCGCCGTGCCTTCAATCGAGGCCTTTCTCACCCTGGAGACAACAGCAGCAGCAAAAAGCCCAAGTTGATCAGACGAGCAGGGAATACGGATCGAAGAGATGCTCGTCGAACGGCCAAGCCTACGCGGACTCGAGATCGTACTCGCCTTACAGACAGGAGAGCTCGGTCGACCCGAGCGAGCGATCGTACTCGCCCTATCACGCGGCTCGTTACGACGATCATCATCATCATCACCATCATCATCGCCGCGAGCCTAGCGGCGAACGATGGCAAAACGTCTCGCGCTCCTTGAGTCCCTTCGCGCGTGATTATTCGCCCTGGCGACGGGAAAACGTCGATCCGCCGGGCGTCGTTCAACCGGTACTCGTCGAGACCGGCCGATACTCGCCATTCGTCCAACACAGACTCGGCCAACTTCCACCCGCGCCCCAAACGCATCCACCCACATCTCAAGACATCTACGGCAGTCCCATGATCAGCAGGAAGAGGTGACGTTTCCCTATCATCTTCCCTACGTCCCCTTAATTTATCTACTTGTGGAGGCCTTAGGCCACTCTGGAGGCCGAAAAAATAGGCTTTTTGGGGATTGTTTTCTTCAGAAAAACTACAAAATAAATCGAGATTACAAAAAGGGTGTTTATCATACATATCAGTGACTGTATACGATAATTTTTTTTAAGCGATTCGTTTAAAAATCGCGGCTGTGCAGCGTTTATCTCAAAACTGCATTTTTTAAGTTGGCCGGGAACATAACTCAGACAGTTTTCAACCGATTCACTTGAAATGTTGAATGTATCTTGAAAAATACGTTGTCTATGGCAAAGTTGGGCGTAATTTTATTTATAAATATGAATACGAATTTATTCACATCGTGATTTTCATGTAAATATAAATATAAATTCATTTATACTTCACTTATTTGTATTCACATGCATGCATACAAACACAATTGTATTCACAAATATTCTGAACATACAAATAAATTCACAGAAAAAATTGTGAATATTCACAAAAAATTGTAAATACGAAAAAATTCTCGAAATAAGTTGTGAATTTTTTCGTATTTAAGACAAATTAAAATCAAATTCACAATGATTAGATTAAAATTTACACCAAAAGTGAGTTCTTACGTACTTTGAGGGAAAACATTGCGTCGAGCAAAAGCATTGTGTTGAGTTCAACATGGTGTTGAGTTCAACACAACACGACTGTTTTCTCTCAAAATACGTAAGAACTCACTTGGGGTATAAATTTTAATATAATTGTCGTGAATTCGATTTTAATTTTCGTCAACTTGAGGAAATTCGCAACTCATTTTGTGAATTTTTTCATATTTATAATGTAATATTTGAAACTCACAACTTTTTTTGCAAAAATTTCTTTGCCTCGGCGCAATGTTTTCTCTCAAAATACGCAAGAACTCACTTTTGGTGTAAATTTTAATCTTATCATTGTGAATTCGATTTTAATTTGTCTTAAATACGAAAAAATTCGCAACTTATTTTGTGAATTTTTTTGTATTTACAATTTTTTGTGAATACATTTGCATTCACAGATTTTGATGTGCATTTTTTTTAATTCACAGGATTTTTTGTAAATATTCACATTTTTTGTGAATATTCACATTTTTTTCTGTGAATTTATTCGTATGTTCAGAATATTTGTGAATACAATTGTATTTGTATGCATGCATGTGAATACAAATATATTCGTAATCACACTTGTGAATACGAATTTATTTGTATTCGTATTTACAATAAGTGAAGTATGAATAAATTTGTATTTATATTCACATGAAAATCGCGATGTGAATAAATTCGTATTCGTCTTTATAAATAGAATTACGCCCACCTGTGTTCTATGAAATACGTAGTATTTTTTTTTTACATTGCATAGTTCATTCGTAAGGCACAATTATTTGACGATTTTTTCGGCAAATTTTTCACTTTCCAAAAACTTGCCTACAAAATCGTCAGATAATTGTTAATAACGAATGAACTATGCACTATGAAAAAAATCCTACATACTTCCATAGACAATGTATTTTTTAAGATATATTCAACATTGCAAGTGAATCGGTTGAAAATTGTCTGAGTTATGTTTCCGGCCAACTTAAAAAATGCAGTTTTGACATAAACGCTGCACAGCCGCCATTTTGAAATTAATCAAAAAATTATCGTATACAGTCACTGATATGTATGATAAACACTGTTTTGTAATCTGGTTTTATTTTGTAGTTGTTCTGAGAAAAAAAATCCCCAGAAAGCGTATTTTTTCGGCCTCTAGAGTGGCCTAGCCCCTTAAGCCTGGGGTTTCACGGTACGAGCGTCCCCGGATGACCACTCGGACGCTACTCGTATCATGTAAACAAGCGATCCGAGTGCACTCGGACGGTTTTCCATTATCACGAGCTGACTCGGATAAAATTGACAAAACAAAATGGCGTCAAATGAGAAATCACAAGCGTCGCGCTAGAAATAAATGCAATGTGCGTGATACGCTGAAATTTGTGGAGCTATACGAAAAAGAAGAAGTTTTGTGGAGTATGAGATTGCAAAATTACAAAAACAAAGATGGTAGGGACGCAGGAATACAACGTATCATTAGAAACTTTAATTTAGACGGTCTTGCAACGCAAGATATCAATACCAAAATGAATAACATACGTAGTGCCTATTCTCAAAAAAGCTGAAGATTTAAAAAACTAGAAACTAGTGTACTAGTCTCTAGACTAGTACCTAGTACGAGTAGAAATTAAAGGGTTTTCCAATAGGGAACCTTACGCAAAGCTCAGCCCAGATGGCGCCACGTAAACATAACGTGAACAAACGAAGCTGTCAACGCACGCGGTTGATTTTCGCGATGTCAGCCCTGTGCTAAAATCATATAAATTGACAACATAATGGACGATAATTGCATCCAATTGTACAGCACAGATGCATTCTTCACAATTTCTTTACGACAACTGGATTATTTAAGAAAAAATCGACAATAGTCGTAGAAACACAGGCATGACCAAAGCGAATGTCACTAAACGTCACGTTCTGTTTACCTTATAATACAATATACCCTCTAGCGGGAGAAAGTGGCAGTTGGGCTCCCTATAGGGGCGCTCGAACTTTGACAGGGTATAGCGGCCACGTTGGGGAAGCTAGAGCTGTCAAATTTGAAGGTTATAGTTGAGAGAATCACCATGGCAACTTAGTGTTGAGCCACGCGTGCGAATGATTAAACTTTATTATCAAAATGAGTGCTCAGTTCGAGCTACGTTCCGTGCGCTGTGATTTTTACGGCGCATACAATCGTCCTGCTGAGTCGACTATTCGCCGTTTGGTGAACAAATTCGAATCAACTGGTTCAGTAAACAAACATCACCCGTACGTCATCGAAACTCGAGGTCTGCAGAAAACATTGCTGCAGTGAACGAGAGTGTTCAGGAGTGTGCAGTTCACTCAACATTTGTGACGGACGATTGTGTGCATCGTAAAAATCACGTAGCACACGGAACGTAGCTCGAACTGAGAACTCATTTTGATAATAAAATTTAGTGATTTGCACGCGTTGCTCAACACTGTAAGTTTCTATGGTGATTTACGCAACATTAATTACTATAACCTCCAAATTTGAAAGCTGCTAGCTTTCCCAACATGGCCGCTATATTCTTAGTTTCTACTAGTACTAGGTGCTAGGGACTAGTACTTTTCATGGTGATTCGACCAACATTAATTACTATAACCTCGAAATTTGACAGTTGTAGCTTCACCAACATGGCCGCTATACACTGTCAAAGTTCGAGCGCCCCTATTGGAAAACCTTTAGTACTAGAGACAAATGATACTCCGACGTTATTGAACTCGTAACGTGTCAACTGCATTTCGAGTGCACTCCTATACGATTTAGCTCGTACGAGCGCGTTTGTAGCGTGAAAACCGGGCTTTGGTTTACCAACTCTTCGAGACCCTCTCTCGCGAAGTCTATGCCCATTTCTGATCTCTCGTTTTATCGCAGATTCCCGTCGGAACCACCGCCCCACGGTACACACGGCTCGACCAGTCCCCAACTTCTCATATCCCGATTCGCTCATCAACTCAAGCAAGATCCACCGATAACCTCCGCCCAAAACTCTGCCGCGGCAGGCTCCAAGGAATCGGCGAAAAAACGCTTCGCCTCTTACGTCAGGCTGAGACTCGGCGGCGAGAGGGCACCCTCCCCCGAACCACCGCCACGAATGAATCGCGGCGAATCGCCCCTCGCCGTCAGACGGAACATGGTCGATCAAGCCTCACCCTCGTTTCCGCGAAGGTACGCAATGCTTACGAATGGTATATTTAATTCGCTTGAGAATAAGCTCAACGGGGTAGATACCCTTAGGCGAGGACAAAATTGATTATTTTCGTGACTCTTTTTTTATGAGGAAAGATTTCTTCGGCATTGAGACTTAAGATTTGTTTTATTACTTCTTGGGGCTGTTACATCGGATTTTTTATTTATTTATCTTAAAAAATGGCAGAGGTTAACGGTCCTCTAAACGTAGCGTCGGCGGGATTAATCTGAAAAAAATCAACGAAGATTTTTTTTTCATTAATACTCATAAGCAGAACATGAGCCAAGAAAAATTGAGAAATGTTGAAAATTGATGAAATGGTAGGCTTTGAAACAAAAAGACTGAATTTTCCGAAAAATGGTTATATTTTGCAATAAAAAAAATACTTTTTTTTTCTTTCGAAAACATTTAGGATCATGTTTTAGACAATAAGGTTAGAAATATTTACACGAAATTTCATCAGAATCGGTCGATTAGTTTTTCAGCCATACGTCACGACAGTTTTGAAAATTCAGTTTAGAAGACCGTGCCATATCTCCGCCATATTTAAAGATGATAAAAACATATATATATAACATGTAACAGCCAAAAGTAGTAATAAAACATACCCTGAGTCTCAATAATGGCGAAAAAAAACTTTACTTAAAAAAAACATGATAAACAGGAAATTTTTTGCTCGCCTAAAGGTATCTCTTCCCTTAAGACGGCAGAGAACGTAACGGTAGGATAGGAAAGGGTTTAATTGGTAAGGGTAATACGTAAAAATCCGCAAGCGTATACGATGGAACTCAGGAAATAAAATATATAATAAGTCACGATTATAATGATAATAACCATTATGATCCAAAAATTTAGCGAATGCATTCAGCATATGACTTAAAATTGACTGTATAAATTTGAAGCAAATGCTAACATTTCGTAATTCGTCCTGAAACTCCTTAAGGCGGGATATACATTCAGACAGGAAAAAAATAATAAATATTGAGGGATTTTTGAAACTAAGAAATAATTATTCTCCAATTATCAAACTTTAGGTATACTTTAATAGTATATTTAAGTATACAAAACTTCCTGTAGACTTTGATTTGCAAAACAGTTCAAACATTTTTTCAGTTAGAACATTTATAGTTTCTATGTGACGGTAATTGAATAGAAGAAAATGGCACGCATTTACAAAAAAAAATCAACATTTCACGCAACGTTTCTGTAAAATGTGGATTAAAAAAGTAGTTTTTTTTTTTCAATTTTTCAAAACCAATTCTCGTCTAATAAAAGGTACCAATAATATCAATATTTCTACCAACTCAATGGTAGTCAATCTACATTAGAATACCTAGAGAAGTACGTACGGAATTTAAAAAATATTGTTTTATTCAAAAGTTGTAGGTATTTGAACTTAAGAAATGAATTTTCAGTGAAAAATTTCGTTATAACTGCTCATAAACTGCTCATAAAATGAAAAGTTTTCGATTAATCAAAAATTCCGTACGTACTTCTCTGCGAAATGCAATAAGGAACATAACTTTTGAATTTGAAGTAAATCGAGTGAAAATTGTTGAAGTTATTTGTCACGCCAATTGGTAAGAAGCTGTTTCGAGAAGTTTCGAGTAGTCGGCCATTTTGTACATCGAAAAAAAATATATATTTTCTAACAGCTTGATATTCATACTGAATAGATGTGTAATTAATTTTATGAGTGAATTACTTTTTCATACGAAAAAAAAAATGGTTAAATTCGCACATGATTTTATACCCGTAACTGTGGCCCAAGGCCTGAATTGATCCAAGAAAATATTGCGTTTCTATTGATCACTCGGCCCTTTTTTTCCAACTGACCTAACAATTCCGCCAAATTCCCGAACAAATGTTCGTCCCGAACGTAACGTTTTGTTTTCTTTGGCTCGCCTGTTAAGATACGTGTCGCCGTCGCCGCCTCAGCCGCCGCCTCGCAGACTGTCCGAGAGCAGTTCGGTGCCGGGGAGTCCCCAGTACGTGCGGGCCCATTTGCGTTACACCCCGGAGCCACAGAGGAGGCCACCGCCGCCCCCATAACGCACGGCCAACGAACCGCCGAGCGACGAGGACAAGTACGAGCGCAACAAGAAAGACGACGCGAGCTTGGCGCGGCGCAGAGTGCCGAGACCCGCCGCCAACCACCAACGACACAACCATGAGGCCCGTCAGCGTCGCGGCCGGCGCCACCGTCGCTGCCGCGACTCTTACGAGGCTCCTCCGCGCACGGAATTTCCACACGACGAAATAAGTTTCACAACGATCATCGCGTCGGGACTCGGAGCATCAATCGTGAATAGTTCAAAACCAAAAAATCGTAATAATAATAATAATAATAATAATAATAGTAATACTCTAGTACCGGAGCGTCATCGCTCGTTCGCGATGAAACCGATACGCGCGAGCTTTCGACGTTTGCGCAGCGTAAAAAAGCTTTTGCACGTTTGAATCGGAGAGAACAATGAGCTCGTTTGGGTTTGTCCGAGCAACGAAAAAAAAAAACCCGAGCAAACCCAAGAAATTGTCGAAGAAAAACGATACGCCTCGAGCGCAAGGACAAGCGGACGACAAAATTCGGCGCTTTGCCGTTCGAGGAGGCTCGAACCCTTCAACCATCGGGAGGATGCTGATTTTTTCTTTTTTCGACTTATGTCCATTCAAAATTCAATTGTCACGTTTCCGTAAGTCTGACTACGTCGTTTTTGAGGGGAAAAAAAAGGTATCGAAATCTGGACAAGTTGGCGCAGCTTCTCGCGGAGAATCGAGTATTGAGATGGAATTTTCCGTGCGGAGATATCGCGGCCGCATTCACGATTTTTCATGACAAATTTCGCCAAGTTGTCTAGTGTAGATTTACACACGTCCGAGCCTCCTTAAATCTCTCGTTCCTCACGTCCGTGAACGGACGAAAGAGAAGAAAGAAAACGATCGACTATTCTCACAATCTTCGTCGCAATCGAGTCTCTATTATTATTGTGTAATTTATTATTGAAGCGACTACAACAACAAGAAGAAAAACTCGCAATACGATGCTCAACTTTTTTATATGTCGCGTGTAAAGAAGACGATGACGGAGACAACACAACCGGAAACACACACACACACACGCATGTACATATCGCGCGAGAGCCCTCCACCGATCAATGTCAAAGGACGCGGATTTTTTTTTCGAACATCGTTGTCGAGGACGAAAATAATTAACATCCGGACGATTTCACGCAGTCGCACGTGAAGAATCGCTGCCCGAGCTGGAAGTTTATCTAATATTCACACCTACATTCACGATTTGCCTCTGAAAAACTGCTAAATTGCTTAGATGGTTCATATATATTTTTTTTTCGAGCGATGCTGAAATTTTACTGGATGTATACACGTTTAAAAAATGGAGTGTCCTTTTACACGCGTCGGTGGACGGTTCAACGACCTCAAGGTGTCGCGACTGAAAGCCTCCTCTCCTATGGACAAAAGTGCTTATTCGTGAGCCGAAATAAGTTTACGCGGCATAAGAGCCCCGCAACTGCACTCTCTTACTCTCCCCCTCAACGTATTATTATTCTTTATTTCCGAATAGTCTTCAAATAATTTTAACAATTAAATAATTACAGCAAAAAATGCGCGATACAGTACATTCAAATTCAAAATGGCTCAAGACAATACAAAAAAGTTTTTAAAAATGAAATAATTCAAATATTGAAAAAAGAAACAAATTCAATGATTTAAAAAAATTTAATAAATTTTGAAAACTCGAAGAATTGAAAAAAATCAGAAAAATGCCAATATTGAAAAAAATTGAGATCAAATATTTTTCGGGCAAAAAAGCACGATACAGTTGATCCAGAGTTTCTTTGGTAATTTTGGGAACAAAAACTGCTACAGGTGTTAATAAAATTCTCGACCCCGCGTATTCTTATCTCGTGCAATTGAAGCGCATTCGTGGCCTTCGCGAGTGTACGAAGCGGTCCGAAAAAAATACGTACGAAATTGGCATACACGTATGACGCATCGAGCCAAACTTTCGTCTTATCGCGGGAGTGAAAACTCAAACATAGCCAGCGCGTCGACGGCAATTCAAGCTCGCGAAGAGCTCGCGCTCTTCCACAGCGAATAATAAATTTTGTCACATACGAGAGAACACGCAACGGCAAACAAAAAAATCTGTCTTACGACATCGTGTAACGCAACGAGTACATACACATACACGAATGCGCTACCGGGGAAACGTATGGATGTGCGAATTTTCGATCGGAACAAAAAGTCACGAATGTCGGCCGAAAAAAAGCCTGAAAGGGAGTGCGAGTATTTGAGAGATGAAAAAACGTGCTCCTCGTTGGTCTGATTTTTTCTTTGTTATCCGTTACTTCACTGACCTCAAGGGGGGGGGGGGGGGGGGGGACCTCTAGGCGAGAAAAAATTGCTGTTTTTCATGATTTTCTTTTAGAAGGAATGATTTGCTGTTTTTCATGATTTTATTTTAGAAGGAAAGATTTGTTGACTATTTTTGAGATTTAGGCTATGTTTTATTACTACTTTTAGCTGTTACGTGGTATTTTTTTCATATTAACACTCATACGCAAAATATGAACCAAGAAAAAGTAAAAAATGTTGAAAATTGATTAAATAGTACGCTTTGAAAGAAAAAGATTAAACTTTGCGAAAAAAAATGGTACCTTTTGCAGTAAACAAATATGTTTTGTTGTTTAATTTTCAAGAACGTTCAGGGTCATGTTTTGGACAATAAGGTTAACAAGATTTATACGAAATTTAATCAGAATCGGTCGATTAGTTTTTTAGCTATACGTCACGCCAGTTTTGAAAATGCAGTTTAGAAGATCGTGTCATACTCTCGCCACTTTTGAAGATTAATTTAAAAAATACCATGTAACAGCCAAAAGTAGCAATAAAACATACCCTAAGTTTCAAAAATGGTGTAGAAATCTTTCCTCTGAAAAAATCGGCACATTTCCGTTTAGCCTGAAGGTATCTCCCCCCTTGAATTTGCAATATTGTCATTGCCTCGTAAACTCGCGTGTCATTTTTTTGTTTGCAAATGGCAATCTCTTTGGCGGCACATTAAACCAGCCGAGATTCACCTCCAATCAATTAATTTCATTTTCTACAGTTTAGTAAAAGTTGCACGGTTTTCGAGATTTTAGGTTCTATGTTATTTCTTGAAAAAATCATCTGCTTCTTGTTTTTCGCATGCCATTTCTACAAATGACATGAATCGACAATAACTAAGCAACTTTTTAATGTAATCGGCACGATATGCGTGGTACATTTTTTTTACACCACAGACTATCAAAGTCAGATGTTCGAATTGGTTGGTATGAAAATTCTGCATAAGATCTTTTTTCATAAAGTTTCCTTAACATTTAAGATTAAGAAGAAGACTCTTCTAGGTAAAACAAATAACCAAAAGGGATTTTTTTTAACCGGATGAAAAAAAGTTATTTCTAGAAATGGCATGCGAAAAGCCAAAAGCAGATAATTTTTATCTCGAAAACCGTGGAACTTTTAATAAACTGAAATTCCAGCATATAGTAGGATATGATCTGACCTATCGACAGTTGCAGGATTATCCATTTATAACACGACACCGGGTGTAAGAAGTTTTGTGGTTACGAATGCTTCTGGTCGAAGAGCAGCGAAAACGTATCCGTACTACACACACACACACACACACACACACACACACACACACACACACACACACACACACACACATATATATATATGGTATTCCACGTGAATCCGGTGGACTTTATCCCTGACCTCCGCCAATTCGATTAATTTTTTTAAATCTGATTCCATTGACTTTAAAGACACCCTGCATTTTTTTTACATTTTTTTAAACAACCCTTAGTAAAAAAATCTCCGAAAAAAACGCCCCGATTTAAAAATCTGAAAAAAATCCCAAAAATGCGTGATGCGTAACATTTTTCAAGCCATCACCCGCAGTGGAAGTATGATTTTTCCTGTGCTTTCTGAGCGATTAACCTTTGAAAAAATCCGAAAAATTGACTGCTAGCTGTTCAAGGTCCATGATTGTGATTTGGTTATTCAAAAATGGTCAAAAAGTTCATTGTGGGTATCAGAATATTTAAGTATCCGCCCGAAGTAAGCGGTTCTTGAATTTTTCGGATTTTTTTAACATTAATCGCTCAGAAAGTACAAAAAAATCATACTTCCACTTCGGGTGATAGCTTGAAAATGTTTACAAAGATTTTTTTTTGCGCAAAGGGTTGTTCCGAAAAATGTTTTAAAAAATCAGGGTGTCTTTTAGAGTCAATGGAATCAGATTTAGAAAAAATAATCGAATTGGTGGGGGTCAGGGAAAAAGTCCACCGGATTCATGTGGAATACCTTTTATATATATATATATATATATATATATATATATATATATATATATATATGGCGTGGAATGCATCATATGTTGTACGTAACAAACGCGCGGGAGGGAAACAGCGGAAGAGTATCGCGGAAACAGTAGTAAGTTTTTTCTAAATGACGTGTTGTCACGAGAGTACGTTTTCAGGTTGAACGAAAAGCGCTTAACGTTTGTACTCTGTAAATTGCGCATCGGAAATCGAGAAAGAAAGAGAAAGAGAGAGAGAGGGGGGGAGAGGTAATGAGGCAGAGAGAAGTGATCGTAATAAGAGGAAAAGAGGAAAAAAAAAACCAAATCCGCGAGGAGCGTCGATCCGAGGTGCCCTAAGCACCGGAAATGCACAAGCCTTGCGGCGCGAAAAAAAATAACTCCCAGACGCTAATAAATATATTCTCGACTGTACATTATTATTTCAATGAGAGAGCGAGAGAGAAAGAAAGAGAGAGAGAGAGAGAGAGAGAGAGAGAGAGAGAGAGAGAGAGAGAGAATGTGCGTCGCGGGGCTTTAAAACTGTTGTAATTATTATTTCAATATATATATCTATGTATGTATGTATGTACGTGTGCATGTGTGTATGTAGATACATACATCTATATACATATATATATATATATACAATTAATCATTCATAAAATAACTTCGAGTCTACAAAAAAATACGAATGAAAACAAAAAAAAAACAGAACCCACTCTCTCGTAATCACCTTTTCGTCGCTTATTTGACAAGAGGATCTGTTGCAATGTAAATAAACTTATATTTATACGATTCGATCACGTCTCGCTTTGAAACCCGCGCGACTTTCCACATCGCCTTTTTCTTCTGCACCTTCAATCTTTTCCTCATCAGTCTGTAGAGGCAATTCGCAACGAGGCAAGTATACTCGTGTGTGTGTGGCTTATCGAACGCGATAGAGCAACGCGGTCGTTCGACGATTTGTGGAAACAATTAACGCGCATACTGTGGGCGAGAGAAAAGTTTTTGTACACGTCGCTTTTTGATAACGAGGACAGTAGAATCTCGATTATCCGGAACAATTGAGGGTGAATATATAACATATAACTTATATACGATTTTTTTTTCGTCATATTAACGCAATTTTTTTAAATCAATATTTTGACAAACCCCTACATACTGGACTAGTTTTTTATATCTACTTTCAAAATATTTCGCGTTTTTTGTTCTAGCTTCAAAATTATGACCTGTGCGAATACGCCCGTAGAGGACTATGAAAAAAAGGAGTTTTCTTTCATCGCTTACTGCGCCGCCAATCTGTTTCAAAATAATTTTTTTTTTCAATGTCTTTTATTTTAAGACTTGTACCAACATGTATAAAAACTGAATTTAAAAATATTGTTTTGTTTTTCTAAAATAAATTGTCAAAAATGACCCTTGATTTTGCCCTCACAAAGGGATATTCCCGCGCAAAACCGTTTTTCCGCAGATAAAAAAAAATACGTGTCGCTTAAGTTGTCAATGCTTGTGCCAATGCTTCATAACACATATAAGTTTCAAAAAAATCGAACGACGACACCTGAGGGATGTTCCTTGTGAGTAGGGCAACAACTATTAGTGGTGGAAATTTTTTCTAACCTAGCAGACTTGCACGGAACATCACTTAAGGGATAACACCACTCACACCACTCTAGCGGCAGAAAATAAGGCCTACCTTTGACAATTTATTTTGGGAGTATGAAAAAAGGAATAGGATTTCTTTTGATAGGTTTGATTTAACACATATTAAAGTATTAAAAAAGAAAATGTATTATAATTTTCAGACAAAATGGCAGCGACAGTGCCTATCTTGGAAAATATTTTTTTTTCCAAATAGCTTCACGGGAGGACGGTTTCTCGTAAAGTATAAGACCTGGAACAAAAACCAAAAAAAATATAATCTATAAATTATTAGTTGTGGGACTACGTAGGGATTTTTTTATTCAAATCTTGAAAAAATGGCGCACTTTGAAAGAAATAAATCGATTTTTTGCCCAAAAAATAAGTAGTTAATTGATTATGAAAAAAAGTTTATATTTAATTTTAAAAAACGGCCACGTACTCCCATACAGAATGTAATTGTGAAGCTACTATCAAAATCTCAAATCGATCCATGCGAAGGTGTTCGAGCGATCCGCCCCCTCCCACTTTGAAAAAAGTGGTTTCGAGAAAAACTTATTTAAAGTTGTACGAGGCGCCTGAAAGAAGTCCGAGGCGCTGCGGCAAAATCGATAATTGAACCTTTAACCCTTGTGTTGCCACCCAAAAAACTCACAGCATCTGCCACCCGGGTATCCGGGTACCCCGCCTACGAAATTCTTGGTAAAAGTCCATTGTAACTAAAAATAATGATATGCATTTGATCAATATTTAATTATTCATATTTTAGGAAGGTATTCCTACCTGAATATAACAATTAAATTATGTACAGTGACCTTGGGAGTCCTAAAGCAGGTATAAAACGTGCGCAGCTGCACCGTAAATTTCTTGTTTCTGGGACGGCCAGGTATGTTGAACATGAACGGGAAGCAGAAGGGTCGATACTTTTGTACTTTTATACCTGAAGAATATTCGAGAACACTTTTGAAACACATAGACACAAACATGCGTATGTATTTGGAGCAGTAAAGCCGTATAGCTCAGTTCGTATCGTTCGCTCAAAGAGGCAAGACGTGAAGTCACTGCTGAGAGAGTTTGGATACTTTGGTATATGTGTGCGTGTTATATCCGCTGTTTTTATTTTCTGGCTTACTCCAATATTATTTAGTGAAATGTGCATAGAACTTGTGCATTATATTTGTGGAAAACAGAAGCAGAAAGCAAAAAGATGGAGGAATTGTCGAGAGCTGAGTTTTTCAGGTAACGTAAATATAATAAATACAATATTTTTATTATATATTTGATATTATTATAAGTGTAATATTATTGTAAAACATGAATTTATTTATTACTTTTAGATTGAGTTACGCTAAAAAAAATAAGTACCTGAAGAGATTACTCGGCGAAGAAGATGACAAAAGTGATGACCCTTCGGACAGTGAAGACGAAGATTGGTTTCCCAACGATAACGCTCCAAATTCTGCCAATGCTGAAGCATCGGATAATGAAGATAGCGTTGATGACAAAGCCGAAATTGATGGCGGAACTCAAGAAGAAGAAGAAGAAGAAGACGATGACGACGAAAGAGACGCTGAGGAGGATAGTGACAACGAAGTAGCTCCAGATGTTTCAGCCAGCACTGGTACAACTTTTGTGGCAAAAGACAAAACGGTTTGGAATAAAACTCCGCCTCAGAACCATCAAACTCCGGCTAGAAATATTGTTAGGCAAAGAGCTGGACCGCATAAAAGTACGGAAATGTTATCGATCTCTGGCACATTAAAAAAAATCATCACGTTGGAAATGGTGGACATTATCGTTCAGTGCACAAATAAAAAAGCGGGAGCCAAGAATCAAGATTACAATAGCAAGCATCCACAGAACGAGCCGCGTGTATGGAAGAAAGTTACGGTAACTGAAATGTACTTTTTTTTGGAATCTTGTTAGGTGCTGGTGCAAATAACTCAAACGCAGACCACATAGGTGAAATGTGGAAGAAAAACTCATATCCCCTATATCGTGCAACGATGGGACGAAGGCGATTTCAGGCGCTTTTACGTTTTATACGTTTTGACGATTACACTACACGCCGGGAACGAGCAGCCAATGATAAGGCTGCACCTATTTCTGATGTTTGGAACATGCTGAATGCAAACCTAGCTGCGCTGTATAGACCAACGGAGCACTTGACTATCGACGAACAGCTCTTTCCTTTTCGAGGAAGAACGAAGTTTACCCAGTACATGCCGTCGAAGCCTGCTAAATACGATCTTAAAGTATTTTGGTTGTGCGACGCTGGTAATGCTTATCCACTCAAAGGGATTTTCTATACAGGTAAACAAGGTAATACTCGAGAAGTCAATCAAGGAGAACGAGTTGTGAAAGAACTGGTCGCCGCTTACAAAAGATCTGGCCGGAACATAAGTATCAACAGATTTTTTACGACCTTACCGTTGGCAGAGACTCTTTTGTCATGGAAGCTCACTGTCGTCAGTACTTTGAAAAAAATGTGTACCCTTTTTGGATTTCACGAGAAGGATCTGTTCGTATGTTCCGAAAAAAAACAAAGCGGTCATTCTTCTCAGTACGATGCACAATGATGCTACGATCCCTGATGCATCTCAGCAGAAACCAGAAATGATTTCGTTTTACAACAAAACCAAAGCTGGCGTTTATACTATGGATCAAATGTGCATGAGATATTCCACCCAACGGCGAACGTGCAGATGGCCGCTAGCTTTTTTTTTACAATATTTTGGATATCGCCGGTGTTGCTGCGTACGTTACTTACTATGGAAATAATGATATGCTTGCAAAAAAAACTAACAGACGCAGACTTTTTCTACGCCAGCTCTCAGAAGAACTAGTCATGCCAATGATAAAAGAGCGATTTTCTAACCAGCAAATCATGCGAAATCATGCGACGAAAATCGCAATCGAAAGTTACTATGAAAGGCCAGTAACAGAATTGGTAACTGATAACAACGATCAACGAGACGCTAGTGGTAGAAAAGTTGTAGTTGGATCATGCTACATTTGCAACGAGCAGCCTATTCGAAAGAGAAGAAAGACAAGGAAGTCTTGCGTTGACTGTAATAAGCCCGTTTGTGATCAGCACACAGCAAAAATCACAAAATGTTTGAATTGTAATCATTGATTTATAATATATCTGTGTAAAATATTGAAATTTAATTATTTTTTTGTAATTTTTTATACAGTATTCGTATATTATTGTGCAAAAAACGAATACTCCATGATTTTTGTCCAAAAATCACATTGCAAAATGTAATAGTTATTATTATTATATACAGTACATTCAATAAATAAATAATTTGAACTAAATATATATTGGTATTATTTATATATTAATCCATATTTACTTATTATATTTGTACAACAAACTTTTTTTCAAATGCAACATTTTTTATATAAACATTTTTTTTAATATGCAGAATGCAAGTTTTCATAGAGAATCGGTCAAATCATGAGGATTTGAGAAGGTTTTAGCCAATCTTTTTTGGAAAAAAAAATTATTCAACAAAACGTACGACGATGGGTACCCGGGTACCCGGGTGGCAACACAAGGGTTAAAAAAAATCGCTACGGAACCAATTGCACATTGTTTTTTATGACCCCAAAGCATTTTTTAAGCCAAAGAAAAAGGATTTTCCAAAATCCTAGAGTGGTGTTTTCCCTTAACGGGTTATGCCTTGATGGAACAGTCGGAAACAGCCCTTTTTAGGATTTTTTAAAGAAAATCGTGATGATAAATTTCTACAAAAATGAGGTATTTGAAAAAGTATCATCTGAAGAACACTCTGTAATTTTTTTGTGTAAAAATATTGAACCCTCAAGATACGGACTATAAAAATGTAACATTTTGCACATGTATGGACATGAGTTAGCTTAACCCGGCAACTTTGATCGACTGTATATTTTAATCAATTAAAACATTTTTTTTTCACTCGATCGGAAATTTTCTCAGAAATGCGATGGTTTAATCAGATCTGTGAATTTTTTTTTAATAAAAAAAGTTATATATGTAAATATAAACAATATTCCAAGAAATTTCATGGAAATCGAAATGCGCTCGGGTTACGCTAACCTAGTCCGTACCCTGAGGGTTAATTATAATCGATTCACAGGCGATGTCCGGGAAGCACCTGTCGAGAACGATCTACTTTCAAAGAATCAAACAGATTTCGTCAGCATATTTATTTATCGGTGAAAAAACGATTTCGATGGGGGGTGGGGCACCCCTCAAGGAAAGCCGTGTCACCTCTTAATTTAATTATTTTTCAATACTTCAAAAATGAATTTTTCATCGCTCTACATTAGAAGAATGTTGGTTTTTGTTTCATTCAGATCGGTGAACTGCTTGTGAGTGAAACTGCAAAATCACCCCTCGACGCGTCTTTGAGGGGTGGTTTCCACCCTTAAAACCGTTTTTCCGCTAGTGAAAAACTACGTGTCCAATAGTTTTCAATACTTTATCACATATATGAGTTTCAACAAAATCGAAGGTGGACACTTAAGTGATCTTCCTTGTTAGAAGAAAACTTTTTCAACATAAGTTGCATAGTTCGAAGGTCATCAGGTGGTTTCTAAGAGTTTCAAACAGGCAGCAGCGCCCCGCAGTTGTCAAGGTCACCTCCATTTTTCAAAATGGGACCATTCTTTTGTTTTAGAATTTCATCAAGCAACTAAAAATAAGTTCACATACCAAATTTCACGATGATTGATCGATGGAAAATCGAAAATAAATAAATCGGGAGTTTCACTGGAAGATCTGTCATTGAACACACGACGCATGGCGTGGTTGGAGCACGATGGCTCATTTTTATTTTGTTGAAACAAATAAGTTCCGTGAAAAATTTGCCAATTGTTGGATTGTTCGTGGAGGTCTTGTGGCTTGGCCAGCTCGTTCGCAAAACTTGATGCCACTGGAAATTGTTTTTATGGGGGACTTGGAAAGACATGGTGTACGGAGAAGTGCCGACTACTGCGCAAGATATGCAAAGAAGATTAATTAGACTGTTCGTTAAAGGGTTAGGCCACAGTAACGGGTATAAAATCATGTGCGAATTTAACAATTTTTTTCCGTATGAAAAAGTTCACTTATAAAATTAATCACACATTTATTTAGCATGAATATCAAGCAGTTAGAATTTTTTTTCGATGTACAAAATGGCCGACTACCAATATTTTCTGTTGTTATCTTTTTTTAGGCGCTCCGTGGCGTGACATTTAGCATCCACATTTTTCGATCTAGACCAAAAAACAAAAATTGTCGTCAATCTACATTAGAATACCTAGAGAAGTACGTACGGAATTTAAAAAATATTGTTTTATTCAAAAGTTGTGGGTATTTGAATGAATTTTCAGTGAAAAATTTCGTATAAAAGTGCTCATAAAATGAAAAGTTTTCGATTAATCAGAAATTCCGTACGTACTTCTCTGCGAAATGCAATTAGGAACCTAACTTTAAAATTTGAAGTAAATCGAATGAAAGTTGTTGAAGTTATTTGTCACGCCATTTGGAAAAAAGCTGTTTCGAAAAGTTTCAAGTAGTCGGCCATTTTGTACATCGAAAAAAATATATATATTTTCTAAAAGTTTGATATTCATACTAAATAGATGTGTAATTAATTTTATGAGTGAATCACTTTTTTATACGAAAAAAATGGTTAAATTCGCACATGATTTTATACCCGTTACTGTGGCCTCAGGCCTTGATGGCGCGTCCAATTGCTTCTTTGAGCTCCGGAATGGTCGGTGGATCATTGGCATACCTTTCAGAAAAGCCCAAAGAAAGAAGTCCAATGGCGTCAAATGGCACGATCTTGGTGGCGAATTCACATCGCCGCGGCGCGAGATAACACGACCATGAAACTTCGTCTGCAATAACCATGCAGCAAACAACAATGTCTATGCGTTGCTCGGTCGTGAAATTCTCCATGACTAAACCTCAATACTTCCTGATGCCAGTTATCAAAGATCAGTGTTCTGTTCGCCAAAAAAAAATGGCGCGCAATTAAAAATGTCAGATCATGTTGAGACACCCTTTAGCTCTTTGACGGGCTTACTCCACACCAATCCTCTAATTTTCGTCTAGTCTTCGCCCCTCCCTCTTTGTATTCCAACACTTCTAGTTTTTCCACTACTTCCAGTATGATTTCTGCCTTCATCGCTTTGCAGCCACAAATGTGTTCCAAGCTCTCCTCCTCTTCCCTATACATCCGGCAGCTATTGTCTCCGTATAACTTTTTTCCCTATACTCCCGCACCTTAGCCTTCCTCATAATTCCTTCATTTCCCCACTGAGCTCCTTTATTTTCTAGTATTTTTCCATTCCTGCGTTCCCTTTTCTGCTCCTCTCTTTGCAGTATGTCGATTTGTCGATCTTGCTATGCTGCACCAGTCGTTCTGGATTCCCTGTTCCCTTTCGATTTTTATTCCCCTTTCAACTTTTTGTTCTATTCCTCCCACCTCCTTGATTCTTGTTGTCTGCCATATTTCTTTTTCTCCCACTTTCCACATGGCTCTGGCAAGGCCCTCTCTCCACTTTGACGGGTTTCCGTTGATAATTCCTCTTACTTCTTTTAGACACACCTTCGGCCGCCTTCCTTTTTCTATCTTTATGATCTCTATCAGATATTTTGACGCACTTTTTTAGGCCTCTATTTCCATCCCTCTGCACCCCGATTCCATCCGCCAAATAGTTTGGTGCGTTTGGACTGATGCTCATAGCCATTTTTCATATTTTTCGCGTCATCATTCCAATAAGGTTTTCGTCTTCCTCCATCCCCATATATATATATATATATATATATATATATATATATATATATATATATATATATATATATATATATATATATATATATATATACATATATATATATATATATAATTTAATTCATTTTTTCTACACTATGCTACTAGAAAAAGTCCACACGAAAAATAAAAAATGTCGAGGTTATTCGCAAACTTGTTTCACACACGTATCTTGCGCCTGATGTGTGTATATATATATATATATATACATACACATAATCCAAGTGTTACACCGGAGTGGGTTATTTTGGTACATAATTATGTCTCGCATGTGCACGGCGCCTAATTATTCATCGCCGCGAATATATTTATGTAGAAAGTTTGCTTAAAAGTATATGCGCATATTAAATTATAATTTTTTTTTCAACGCAAACACGGCTACCTCGATGGGGCAAAAATAATAAGCCGAAGACGTCGTAACAAACGTGAGTAAACACGCGTGAAATTGTAAAGGTATCATATTTTTGTTCTTGTAACTTTTTTTCAATGTTTTATCGCGTCATGTCCCCCGCTGCTAGATATATAAATATATATATACTGTTTGTCTTGGGAATCGTAACGATTTTAGCGCGGGTCAACATAACCTTAAATTGCGGGCGGGGGAAATAATGCTCGTAGAGAAGCGTGCGGTTGTCGTGAATTTGGATCGAAGCGAAGAATAATACCGACGAAGCGAAAACGCTGTATTACGGCTAAGCTTGACACAATTCTGGCTTGGTTTTTTTTTAATACAGACATATGTGTGTGTGCGCGCGCGCGCGTGTGTGTGTGTGCGTGTGCGTGTATGATTTGCCACGTGTGCGTCCTTCGCTTTTTCCTCAAACGCAAACGGAAGCAGAGGGCACCACGCGACGCGCTCGGCAACGAGGCGAACTGACAAAGAAAAAAAACGACGACCTTTCGCGCTGGATATTTTTGGCGATGCGCATGCAGTCTTCGCAAAATCGCCGAATTATGCAGACGTAAATGTTGTATTGTAAATTTTCTCGCGTATCTTCGACTTCAAAGAGAAGCTACTTTACGATTGCGCTCTTATTGTCTCCCCACGCGCACCTCCCCTCGTCGTACCACGTACCAGGGTTGGGCATATTCATTTTTTTTTATAATCTAGAATAATCAAGAAACTTATTCTAAATTCGTGGATTCAGTATTCATTCCGAAAATGAATAATGGATTCAGTATTCATTCCGTATTCGGATATCATTAAATTGAATAATCTGGAAAAATGAACAATGGAAATGGGAAAAATATAACGTCCCATTTCTACCCCCATTTCTTCAGTTACTAGATACTAAGAGCGCGATTTCCCTTGGGTAAATATAATGTAATCGGACGATAACGTTTCAACAGAATAAACATGTTTTCTGTCAATTATTGCAGATTATTCAGTTTGATGATATCCGAATACGGAATGAATACTGAATCGAATTGGATTCATTACTTATGTTGAAATGAATACTGAATGCAGTTGGATTCATTATTCATTTTGGAATGAATATTGAATTCAGTTGGATTCATTATTCATTTTGGAATGAATACTGAATCCAGTAGGTTTCGTTAGTATCATTAAATTGAATAATCTGGAAAAATGAACAATGGAAATGGGAAAAATATAACGTCCCATTTCTACCCCCATTTCTTCAGTTACTAGATACTAAGAGCGCGATTTCCCTTGGGTAAATATAATGTAATCGGACGATAACGTTTCAACAGAATAAACATGTTTTCTGTCAATTATTGCAGATTATTCAGTTTGATGATATCCGAATACGGAATGAATACTGAATCGAATTGGATTCATTACTTATGTTGAAATGAATACTGAATGCAGTTGGATTCATTATTCATTTTGGAATGAATATTGAATTCAGTTGGATTCATTATTCATTTTCGGAACGAATACTGAATCCAACTGGATTCATTATTTATCCTCAGAACGAATACTGAATCGTGGTGGATTCATTATAAAAAAAAGATCTTATACGGAATTTTTATACAAACCAATTCGAACATCATACTTTGATAGCCTGCGGTGTAAGAAACATGTACTACTTATTGTCGATTCATATCATTTGTAGAAATGGAATGCGAAAAACCATAAGCAGATTATTTTTTTTCGATAAATAACGTAAAGCCCAGAATTTCGAAAACTATGGGCCTTGTACTAAACTGAAATTCCAGCAAATGGTAGGACATGATCTGACCCATCGACAGTTGCAGGATTACCCACTCATAGCAGGATGGTGTTATGGCTTCCGAGGATTTATATGTACAGGGTGATTTAGAACCATCAGGGTTTCCTTGGTGTTGCAGGGTGTGCAATTGCGAGCAAAACGCTTTTTTTTTCTTGTCGCGCGACAAAAATTGGCTGAGATATTTGCGTACAAAGTCCGACGCTGACTAAACAACGGGACGGTAGTTTCTCACGGAGGAATTCTTTTCTTCTTCCAGTATTGCGGGGTTAGGCTACTGTGACGAGCCGAAAATCAGCGATGATAAAAATAACAAAATTGAAGCAATAAGATCGAAAAATTTGAACATTTATTTGTATGTACATTAACAAAGTTGTATATCAAATTTCATCAACAAATATTAACCCTCAATCCGTGAAGGTATTTGAGGCACTTTAAGGGGTCTTCTCACTTTAGACGCTAAAAAATGCTATTTTCATGAATTTTTTGATAGGTTTATATTATAGATATTGATAAAAAAGTTGTTACGCTTAATAAATACACTTTCGAAATACATTAAAACATTTTTTTTTAATTTATTTAAGTCACTACTTATAGACGAAAATGTCCTAAAAAAATTGTAGGTCTGCGCTGTTGATGAAAAATAACAAAATGGCGGACATTTTTCGGAAAAACAAAAATGTGTTTTTTTCACCGTTTTTGGCAAAAAATAGTAAATATCAAAATTTAAAAAAATCCCTGATATGCGCTACAGCTATAGTTGTAAAGAATATGTGGTTAAAATCTCATGAGGATCGGTACATTAGTTTCGAAGATTTTATCAACAAGCCGTCGAAAAACGTTGTTTCGAGAAAAACGCGTTTAAAGTTTGTTTGGGTTACATGAATACATAACAAAAATTTTTAACATGAATTTCGAAAGTGTTTTTATTAAGTGTAAAAACCTGTACATCAATATCTATAATATGAACCTATGAAAAAAATTCATGAAAATAGCCTTTTTAGCGTCTAAAGTGAGAAAACCCCTTAATCCCGCGAACCTGGGTCGTTTTCGTTTTTGCACTACCAAACCAACAATTGTCAACGAAAAAAATCTGAAAAAATTCATGGTCAATCTTTAGGCCGTACTTTTTCGTGAAATTAGGATTTTTTTTTCTTTCTTATTTATAATATCTGTTTTTGTTTTCATTAAATAACAAGCAACCTGCGAAGAAAATGATTCTGGGCAGGACGAAAACGACCTGGGTTCACGGTTTGAGGGTTGATAATTAAAGAAGTTGTAAACAATCTCGTGAAGGACTTTTGAACATGAGGAGCTCAACGGTGTACTTGATTTTGGCCACCCGGTTGACGTGAAACAAAAAAACGAGTTTTTTTCTCAAAATACATCATATTGATTAAGACTTGACCGAGCTTTTTTGTTATCGTGTTTTAAGCATTAAAAAAATCGTTTTTTTTCGATTTTTTTAGGAAAAGTGACATCGTTATTGTTGATAAGTAATGAAAAAAATGCCGTGAAGAAAAACGTCGGTCAAGACTAAACTACTGTCACATTGAATAAATGTACCGAATTTCGAGTCAATCCGTTCTTTAGATGTCGAGAAATCGTGTACACCGTTCTGAGAAACATCTTTTCGGGAAGAGCGCGCTTAAGGCGTTACCCCCACTAGTAGCGCAAAAAAAGGCCTTTTTCATGAATTTTTTTGAAGAAAACTACAAAACTTTTTTAATCGATCAATATACCATCTTAAAGACCACATCTTGAAGAACTTTCAGTAATTTTTTTATTGAAAAATATTACATTGTTTAATGGCAAATGGCCGTCAATGAAATAATGTTTTTATATACACGGTTTGCGGTGACCAACATTGCGGCGAAGTGGAACATCTGAAAAAAAAAATGTGGATGGATTTAGTCAAATATAAGTATAAACTAGTGTTTAATCGAAGGATTTTAAAAAATATTCATTTTTCACAAAATGGCGGACAGTCAAAGTTAATGGTTCGATTTTAACGAAAAAAAACGGCCGTTTTTTGGCTATAAAACGGCCATTTTTTTTCGAAAAAAAAAATCGAACGATTAAAGACTACATTTTTATGTATTAAATAAGCCTGCAAAATTTCAAGAAGATCGGTTCATTAGTGTTCGAGTAATCTTGGTCACCGACTTCAGAAATGCCATTTTGAGAAAAACGCGTTTAAAGTTTCTCTTTCAACGCTCTTTCAACGCGGATTCTTCTCTTTGAACGCTCATATCTCAGTCAATTTTGTTCGGATCGACTTGAAATTTTCAGGACATATTCTCAGATACTTATACTTCAAAAAAATGCAATAAAAAAAAATCGATTTTTTCAAAATCGCAAGAGGGGGTAACCCCTTAAGAAGGTTGGAGCGTCAGCCACAATCCAAGGTTAAATTCGAAAAAAACATATGTTATTATCTAGACTATACTGAGTTTTTACGATTTTTTTTTTAAATGTTCACCACAAAATACCAGAGATAAAAAATGATTTTATGTATGTAATTTTACATGCGGTTAGATTGGCAAGAAGTTCACGCTACGGGTGATTACATTTGTTTTTGGTTTTTATCACCAAGATAAACCATTTCTAACAACGCATTGAACGCAAATTAAACCTTTGTAAACATTTTGAAAAAGAAACCCCCATCTTGCCCATCGTAAATCATATATATCCAATATTGAACCATCAAGGTCTGATGGAAGATTACGAATTTTGGCTGGCGAATGAAGAGCATTGCTGCCAACCTCACTGACCACGAAGTTGCCGTATTTCGGCAACACTTAATTTTCATTCATGGTAATAATAAATAATCTCGTGGCATAAATATAAATATGCATAATTACAAATTACTCAAAATTTCATTCTGAATTGTAAAAAAATTCGCTGACGCAGTTTTTTGAATAATAATCATGGATAATTTTATACTTTTTCAAGTTGGTAGTAAAACAATTTTTTTTCTTATTTACGTAGTAAAAATATATAAATGCATAAATTTGCCCTTTACTTATATATTTTATGAAAAATTAGCATCTATAGAATAAATCTATACGTCGTATGCATTTTTTTGAGATTCATCGAAAAGAAAATTCATAAACCGTCATTTGACTCAACTGGACCGCTCCAACCTCAAAGTTCTACGAGCAGTTCTATCGTTGCAATCATAAGTTTACCTCCAATCTGCGATTCCCGCACCGTACGTTGGATCTTCTTCTACAATTCGAGTTGCCTCACGCGACGAACGAGCGTTTGTCATTTTTACAGTAGCCTAACCCCTTAAACAAGTCCATTAATAAGAAAAAATTGAAACAAACAATATCATATTAATGGTAAATTATCACGAAATTAAATTTAGATCATATTTAATAATAATAACAATAATCTCGTCCACATCGTTAGAGAAACAATTGAACTAGTTAATTAATACTAAATAATTGAACCAATAATAAACGAGAACTATTGAATCGTATTATCGATTTGCAAAGCGAGTCTGCGTGTTAATTATTTTTAGCAAGAAAAAAATGGCGAAAAAATTAACTTGTTCGAAGGTGGATTCGAACCCGCGCTCGATCCGGCTTGGACGTTCCGCGCGTGAGTAACTACTGTGCCATTCTTCACTACTGGGACTTTGCACACGAATTTCTCGGCCAAATTTGCCGCACGGGATTAAAAAAAGCATTTTGCTCGCAATGTAAGCTCGCAAAGAGAATCCCAGTAGTGTGAATCACCCTGTATATATATATTCGAGTGGCACAAAATAGAGATCTATTTTTTCTTCTTTTTCTCACCAACCAATTATCTTATTTCAAGAAAAAGAATTGTCACGAAAGCTGCGAGCTGTTGAAAAATATTTACAGGTCGCTCAAGCCTCCCAAAAATTCAAATTTTCGTTAAAAAATCGATTTTTTTTCGTCCACTTCTCACCCATGAATTTTACGTTTTATAATTTTTCAATTGACCTCGCGAAAGCTCCTGCCGGCCAATGAATATTTAGTGGTCGCTCAAGAGCTTCGAAATTTCCAATTTTCGCCTACTTTTTTTTACTCCTCTCACTCATAAATTTCACGCTTTGTAAAATTTTGAAATAATTGATCCTTTTCTCTTTAGAAACAGATTTTTCAAATTCACCTCACACTTCTGACCCAAGAATTATAATCTTCGTTCTCATGAAATAATTCTTTAAGGCTCTTGTCCGTAAACAAAATTATAGGTCGTTTTATTCGTAAAACTGAAATGGCAGCTGTTTTCCGCGCATCGTAATGTGTCGCACAATTGGTCTCGTTAGTCAAAGTGCGGACCAATCGTAGCTGTACTCTGTGACGAGCGACGCCATAATAATACATAATAATCCGTAATAACACATATCGTCTAATTGGTGTTGATTACGAATTATTATAATAACTTATTCAGAAAATGGAACACTTCGCTGTTTATTTTGTTTTTATGCTACGAGGAATTACAGTGCATGCGAGATTTATTTTTTGGCGGAAATTGTAAATTTCGAAAACCTTGAGCGACCACTAAATATTCATTGGCCGGCTAGAGCTTTCGCGAGGTTAATTTAAAAATCATAAAGCGTTGAATTCATGGGCGGGAAGTGGACGAAAAAAATCGATTTTGTAATAAAAATTTAATTTTTTGGGAGGCTTGAGCGACCTCTAAATATTTTTTGACCGCTCGCAGCTTCGACGAAATTTTTTTTTCCCTTAAGGCCTGAGGTCACAGTAACGGGGACAAAATCATGTGCGAATTTCACAATTTTTTTTCGTATGAAAAAGTGATTCAAGTGAATATCAAGCTGTTAGAAATCATGTTTTTTTTCCGATGTACAAAATGGCCGACTAGTAATATTTTCTTTTGTTATCGTTTTTTAGGCGCTCCGCGGCGTGACATTTAGCATCCTACACAAACATTAGTATCACACACACACACACACACACACACACACACACACACACACACACACACACACACACACACACACACACACACACACACACACACACACACACACACACACACACACACACACACACACACACACACACACACACACACACACACACACACACACACACACACACACACACACACACACACACACACACACACACACACACACACACACACACACACACACACACACACACACATTATGCTCAAATTGCTAATTGCTTGTAAAGATTGCTTTAATTACTGATTTTTTTCTTTAAAAAATATCCCTATATTCATAATACTAATATATATTTTTTTAAAGCACACTTTAAGTAACATAACCTCCATATAACGAAACCTTAATATAACGAAAACTCGATATAACGAACTTCCCTAGATATTCGTTATATGGAGGTTGGACTGTATATATATAGCCACGGAGGGGAAGGAATTTCGTCGAGTTTATCTCTCACGCATAAGTCTCGTCTCATTGTAAGCTCCAAGCTTAAAAAGTGTGGGAGGATCGACCTCGATCCGCCATCTCTCATTATTCGTGGCCTCAACTTACATCAACCCCATTTTTGTTCGTAACAAGGGGAAAAATAGACCCAAGCAACAACCGTCAAATGTTGATGGAAGCATAACTGTAAATAGGAAAAAGAAATCGGAAGCGACCCCGGCAACTCTGGCCATCGTACAACACACACACAACACACGAGATCCTCGTCGCTCCGTCTCTCTCGTTCTCAGCGCCGCTCACGCTCCGTCACGCCTCGCTCGTCCGCGCTTTCGACGGGGATCGTTTCAAGGCGCGTGCAGACCACATACTTATTTTTCTGCCGAACCCCCCAGCGGCACGCGTCGTTTTCCAAAAGAGCTTTTTCGCTCGTTCGTCCACATACAATTAGCTCGAAATACCACTCGACTCTGAGCTATTTCACGAGACTATCAGACTTTCGCCTTCGATCGCAACGTGATAGCGAGAAAGTCGAGAAAATTGCGGTACGACACATTTACGAGAAATCCGTCGTCTGCTGGTCCGCCATCTCGCGCGCACGCCGCGGAGCGTCTCTCCTGCGTTCCCCTCGTTACATTCTTCGCCCAGGGAAAAACAACTGCGTGTCGCGATAATCGATGCTCGAAAGGAAGGAGAAAACAAATGTGATGCAGAAATGCTCAGAATGTGGAAGAAAAAAGGAAATTTAGATTAAATTTAAGTATTTGAAAGTAAACAAATTCATCAAATTTATAAGTAAATGAATTGATCGAATTTCCAGGAAAATGTTCTAAGTTCAAATTAACTTAATGAAAAAATGAAATTAATCTAAAAGTAAAAGACAGTTTTGTCAGTTTTTTAAATTAAAAAGTGCATTGCAGCATGCACGTAGGTCTTAATTTATGACGAAAACACGTTAAAGCAAACGAAATATTTACATAAGGTTATATTAGGTGTGAAAACTCGCAATTAATTTCTATAATATCTTTCGATAGAGTTGAATTTAAAAAAAAAGTATCCGGTTTTTAGGTTATGTCGTATGAAAAAAATGGCGGCCCGATCACGGGTCTGCTTTTTTTTCGTAAAGCAATAGTGACACAGTCAATTTGTGCGAATCAAATGTAATTTCCGTTTTACACCAAATAAAACGATGTTTGGGTTCGTCATATAGTCAATTTGTGGGTATCGAATGAATTTTCCGTTCAACACGGAATAAGATGATTTTTGGGGTTGTTTGGGTTTGGCATAGTCAATTTGCGCGTACCGAATGATTTTTTCGTTTCACACAAAATAAAACGATGTTTAGTTTTCGATACAATATGCATTGGAGTTACCGCGACTATATGTGCATATTCCATCTGAAATACATAATCGTGAACCGATTTATTTTTAGATCTTTCAACGATCCCTCCGAGTGAAGAGAAAAACGAGCATAGTTTTTTCCACGTAGCAGCCATCGTCGCTTTTCCATTATCGTGAATCGTGCTCTTCCTTCACGGTGTATCCCGCAAGTCGATATAGCTTTCGGTTATCGCGACATCACGAGATGCGCTTTAAATTCCACGTACGCAGGTGGCGAGTGTCTTTGGCAAATGGCGTTTAATTTCTATGCGATAAAATTCGAAGCTGCGAAGGCTCGTGGGTGAAAATGCGATAGATATATATTCGGGATGTTGCGGCGGGATCGGCTGGCGCGTGTGGACGCTGCACGGGCGTCTCGTTTATCGTCCCTGAACAATCAATATGGCCTCCGGCGCTGTACGCGGGGCACGCCAGCCTAGGCCCGCGCGCGCGTTCTCATTCATTTTCAGCGCAATAGAGGCGACAAAATAACGTACGTGTGCACGCGTATGTAGACGAAACGCGTATATGCGTAAGCGTAAGAGAAAACAACGTTCGGACTTTTTTGTTCGCGAACATGGTCGCGTGTCGCGTTTCGCGGCCCGCGAAACGAGCAACGGCTTCGCGAACGATTTTCTCAAGGATACGCGCCGAGGCGAATCTGCTGTGAGTTCGGTAAGTTCGCGCTCATTTCCGTCTGCTCTTCCGTCCGCGGGCATCCGAGTGGAAGAAAAAATAAGCGCGGACAATTTTTCTCCGCGGCCGTTTGCGTCGCGTGAGTGCCGGGGTGATCGCATTTTCTGCCGGAAATGTCCTGAGGATCTTTTTTTCCCGTTTGTTTTTAGATCCGCAGCTTCAGGTGCGCGCGTCCGGTGAATCGTCGTGAATAAATCGGTTTTTGCCGAAATCTCGCGTGTCTCGCGCGATGGAGAAAGATAGCCAGGCTTGCGAGGTCGTCCCTCCAGGCCTGGAGGACGAGGAAGAGACGGCGTCGTGCGCCGGCGAGGTCGCCGAGGAGAAGGTCAGCATCGAGCAAATTCTCGCCGGCATGAAGAACGAATTCAATCGCAAGGTCAATGCCACGTCCAACCAGTCGCGCCCCGACGGCCAAACCGTCAAGAGCGTCAACAGAGGGTCATTGGCGGCGCAGGATGCGTCCGACGCCTGCGGGCGCGAGGCTAGGAAACACGACGAGACGACGCGCGAACGAGCCGAGAGCTCGTCGTCCCTGGCTAACAAAGTCCAGCAGGACGAGGCGGCCGAGAGCCCCGCCAAACACGACGGCACTGCCAAGAAGGACAACAATATACCACGTATCGTACTCACTTTCAGAACTATCGACGAGAACACCGATTACGGCAGAAAAACCAAAATCTCAAGCTGTTCCTCCAATCTTAGCCTCGTGCCTGACGAACTCATCGGCAATTGCGATCGCATCGGCGGCGTGTCCGTCAAAATCGAACACTCTGACGAGAATTCCACCGACGGAGCCGACAAGTCGGACAACGAGGATTCCAAGAATGACGAAGACGCGAAGAACGACGAGAAGAAGGGTGACGAGAGCGCCATGGTTTTGACGGCGGCGAAGGAAAAGAGCTGCGAGCGAGAAGAGGAAGCCAATGTGACGATTAGCGCCGAGCCGGCGGAAGAGGAACCGAGCGACAAGAAAGAGGACGGCGACGAGTTGGCGAATGACGAAGCTGACTCGGAGATGACTGCCGAGCCTGGCAAACAAGCCGATCCGGAACCTCCCGTCACCAGGAAGAGGAGAGCTGGACGTACGAGACTCAGGGTACTCAGGTAATGGAATGCGCTTGTTTTGGGTCTGTCGTGGAAATCTCGTGCTATGGTACTCAAGGGGTTAGGCCACAGTAACAGGCATAAAATCATGTGCGATTTTAACAATTTTTTTTCGTATGAAAAATTGATTTAACCATAAAATTAATTACACAGCTATTTAGTATGAATATCAAGCTGTTAGAAAATATATATATTTTTTTTCGATGTACGAAATGGCCGACTACTAATATTTTCTTTTGTTATCTTTTTTTTAGGCGCTCCGCGGCGTGACATTTAGCATCCACAATTTTTTACCTTGAACAGAAAACAAAAATTCTCGTCAATCTACATTAGAATACCTAGAGAAGTACGTACGGAATTTGAAAAATATTGTTTTATTCAAAAGTTGTAGGTATTTGAATTGAGTTGTAGGTCAGAGTGTCTACCGACCTGAAAAGTCATGAAATATCATGAAAAATTACCAGTCTACCTGAATTACTATACCCTACTAACTTATCGTTGAGTGTATATTCAATATGAACTGACTTTGCGGTACTTGTCGATAGAGACGCGAATATCGAATCGATAGAAAATAAAATAGAAGAAAGTAAAAGAAAATGATGCGTTATCTAAACACATTAGTTTTTCTTTGTTACTCATGTAAAGTGACTAGATATGATGTTGAAGTTTGCATCGTTGGAGCGCAACTAAAATTAATTTTTTGGATTGGAAAAATATTTTTTGGCTGATAGAGGCTACAGCAATCGCTCAAACGTTTTTCAGGATCTTCTTTAAAAATCTTCAACATAAATCGGCACGGAAGTATTTTCGATGATGATGAAAATAAAAGAAGGGAAAAAATGTTTCGTTGCATTCCAACGATGCAAACTTCAACACCGTGACTAGATGATATTACTCAAAGTTCCTAAATGTATGTAATATTTTTCTAGATGTTCTCAAAATATATTTCTTTATAGCAATCTTGAAATTATGTTTGTCTCCCATTTTGTACTACATATGGAATTGTACAGTTTGGTGACTTTTCATTTATTCCGTATACTTTTTATTGGCATACAACACATATCTGTTTGAAAGAGCAAAATAAAAATATAAAAATTTAGAAAATCGGACGCACTGTAGAATCATTAAGTATACTTCTATGCCAGAAAGTCATACTAAAAGTCATGAAAAAATCCCCATTCCTTGCCTTAAAAGTCCTTAGATGTCATGCAATTTTAGTTCTGGTCAAAATTAGACACCCTGTAGGTATTTGAATGCATTTTCAGTAAAAAATGTCGTATAAAACTGCTCGTAAAATGAAAATTTTTCGATTAATCAGAAATTCCGTACGTACTTCTCTGCGAAATGCAATTAGGAACATAACTTTTGAATTTGAAGTAAATCGAGTGAAAATTGTTGAAGTTATTTGTCACGCGAATTGCAAAAAAGCTGTTTCGAGAAAAACACGTTTAAAGTTTTAGGTACTCTATGGCCGTGCCCGAGGTGGGCTTACGTTATACGCTCAAAGTCGGTGGAAAAAAATGTTCTTGCTATAAATCGAATAGTAACTTTTCTTATGGTGATAAAACACCGTTTTAGCGGGAAAAAAATCGATTCTTTGAAAACCCTACGTGGCCTTACCCCTTAAGGTATTCTTTTCACAAACCTGAATATTCAACAATTAACTGATTTTCGTCTTCAATGGCATGAAAATACATCCTAGTATGACGGGAAAATTTCAAGCCAAGTTACCGAACTGTTAACGAAAAATAACAGCTCTAAAAATCTCGACGGCGCTGATGTTTGCATCATTGGGAGGCAACGCTTTTTTTTTCGTAATTTTTCATTTCTTTATTTTCGTCATTAACCTGAGCCTTTTGTTTGCAAATTAGGGTCGTAAGTTTGTAATAAGAATACGTAAAAACGTTTGAGTCATTTTCACAGCCTTAAACGGCCACATAAAGTGCGTGCAAATAAAAGAAAAATAATTTTCGAGACACGCTGATGACACGCTGGACACATTTCGATCTAATAATTTATACACTAAATAGAGTTATAAACTACTCACGCGTGTAAAAGATTCTAAAGATTCCGCAACGGCAATAAAAACAGGGGTTCACGGAATGTTTAAAGAAAATATTAATGATAAAACAGAAAAATGTGACTAGCAGAAGAATTTTCGTGGCCGTGACACTTTTCAGAGGAAAAGTAGAAATGTCTGAATCTACTAAATTTGCGCGAAATTTTTTGTTCCACTTTATCGTTTGGTATAATAATTGATTGTGACTTATTTTTGTTAAGCGCCACTGTAATTTATCAATAATTCAGAAGGGTCCTTATGCCCTCGCAAAATACGGCCCTCCGCGAAAGGAATACCTTAAGTTTGCATGGTCTTGAAGTTTGCATAGTTGGAACGCCACGAAAATGAATTATTTTTCATTGATAAAGTTTCTTTTCGGCCGCTAAGGCTATGAAAATCATGAAAATCATTCGAACGTATTTGAGTATTTTTTTAACTAATTTACAACCTCAAATTGCAAGAAAAATGTTTCGAATAATAATAAAAATGAGTCAGTAAGAAAAAATCGTTGCATTTCAACGATGCAAATTTCAATGCCATAAGTTTGCATATTCGGAATGCAAAGAACATTCTTTTTTATATTTTCATTTCCTTACTTTCATCATTATACGTAATATTTTTGTTCGCAAATTTTAATTGTAGATCTTCGAACAAGCATCGTAAAAAATCGTTGAGTGATTTTCTTAGCGAAAAACAGGAAAAGGAAAATCAAGAGATTAAAAAACAAAAAATTTTTTTGCATTCCAAAGATGCAAACTTAATCTCGAATGAATATACCTTTTTTTTTCATTGCCCAAGTTCTTTTCAGCAGACTCAACCTTTGGAATATACTGAAATATTCTTTAAGATTCTCATTTCGAGATCTACAATCTAAATCTGCATAACATGATTCGGGATATTGATGAGAATAGAGAAATGAAAATATAAAAAGGAATGTTCGTTGCATTCAAACGATGCAAACTTTAATCCCATTGTTTATGTCTTTTTCACTTTTGGACGTTTTTCTATTAACATGGAAATCCTGGATAAAACGCCTATGATTGCGAATTTCGAATTTGAAGTCCGGACGTGTTGCCAGTTATCGATAAAATAAAGAAATTCAGTCCAGGCGACATAATCGTCCCGAGTGGGAGTTGAAAAAGACTTGTGCCGTCTTAGTACCAAAAGCGAAAATTTACTAACGCGTTTTCGACGAAAAATTGCGAAACTATAAAAAAGAGAATCCCAGAATGTAAAAAAATGATACCGTACCATAAATGACTATTCTAGAAATATAGGGATATAGTAATGTCCGGTGATTTTTTCTCGTCGGATTTGGGTATTTGTCCCTAGGACTTTTTCATTTGATTTTTCCATGAATCCACAAAGGAATTTTGAAAAGTTGAAAAGCGTTAAGCAATAAATAAAGGAAAATGAAAAATGACAAAATAGAAAGTATCTAAAAATAAATAAATAATGAGGCAGAAGTATGGGGATGTAGGAAGCGGAAAAGTTGAAAGGGGAATAACAATCAAAATGGAACAGGAAATCCAGAACGACTGGTGCAGGATCGACAAATCGACATACTGCAAAGAGTATAGGAGCAGAGAAGAGAACGCAGAAATGGGAAACTACTGGAAAATAAAGGAATTCAGTGGGGAAAGGGAGGAAATATGGGCAAGGATCAGGTGCGGGAATCTAGGGAAAAAAGTAATAAGGGATACAGAGACAATAGCTGCCGGATGTGTAGGGAAGAGGAGGGGAGCTTTGAACATATTTGTAACTGCGAAGCGGTGAAGGCAGAAATCAGACCTGAAGTAGTGGAATATAGGAAGGGGAGGGGGGGGGGGGATTAAGTAAAAAAATTAGAGGAGCTGGTGAGGAATAAGCCCGCCAAAGGGGTGCTTATTTAAAGAAAAATGTGCGCACGTAAAAGAATGTGAGGTATTGATAAACCAGGTAGCGCGAATAGAAGGAAATAACAGTGTATAAAATGGTACGAAAACGGAAAACCATGTACACGATTTGTAAGAACAAATGTAAAGGAGAAGAGAATATGAGGGGTGTGTGTAAACACCCTGGAAATAATGACGACTACTATACGACTACATAAATAAATAAACATGAGTGAACAAAATGACAAACTACGTATCTTAACCCTTCGACTGCACACTTGGGCCACGAACCTATGGTCGATCGATATGAGGTCGATCGGACCCCAGACGTTTGTCAGATACAGTTGCATGCAAAAGTGTCCGGCCAAAGATAATTTTATGATTAAGTAACGTTTAAAGGCTGCAAAATGGAAATACAAATATATCATCGTAAAGTTATTCTATTATGCAATCAAAATATGTAATTCAAAAATTGTTCATAACGATTAACAATTATTTGTAAGAAAAATAACACGTTTTTCTGCTTCATAACTACCCGGCCAAATTCCAAGAAGATATCATTCGCCTCGCTTTTGTTTACGTTATCAGTCGCGAAATCATGTAAACAGTGAGAGCTCTGTTCCGTTTGCATTGTACGATCAGTAACACTCAGTCAAGATGTCGAAACGCACGTCTTTAGATATACGTAACGTGGTTATCAAGTTGCACAACGAAGGAAAAGTTTCACGTGAAATAGCTCAAATTTTGGCGATTGGAAAATCGAGTGTTAACGATATAATAAATAAATTCAAGACTACAGGTACTCTAGAAGATAAATACTGTCCTGGGAGACCTAGGAAAACAACTAATCGTGTCGATAAAGTGATCAAAAGAAAGGCTGTCGCAGACGCAAAAAAGAATGCTGCAATCATCGCACGTGAATTACGCGAAGAAAATTTGGCTGACATTAGCCAAAGTACTGTTTCACGTAGACTGACAGAAGTGGGACTTTTTGGACGTGGTGGAGTAAAAAAACCACTCATCAGTAAAAAAAATAAGGCCAGATCAGAATTCGCGAAAAAATACCAGAGCTGGACTGTTGAAGATTGGAAAAAAGTGCTGTTGTCAGACGAAACTGAAATTAATTTGTTTGGAAATGATGGGAGAAGGTACGTTCGACGACCAAAAGGAACTAGAAATGATTCGCGATATCAAACACGAACTGTGAAACACGGTGGAGCATTATGCTATGGGGTGCATTCTCTTGGAAAGGCGTCGGTCCAATCTTTAAAATTCAAGGCAATATGAACTCTGCTATGTATGGAGATATTATATTAAAATAAATGCTGCCTTATGCTCATCAGAATATGCCACGAGATGGATTTTTTCAGCAAGATAATGATCCAAAACATCGAACACAGCTCCTTCAGCAGGTTTTTAACAAGAAAAATATTCGACTTTTAGAGTGGCCGAGTCAATCTCCGGACTTGAATCCCATAGAACATTTATGGCAAGAGTTAAAACTAAGAGTAGGAACTGAACATTGTGCCAATAAAGCTGCTTTGTAGGGAAAAGTTCAAGAAGAGTGGAAAAATATCTCTGAAGATAGAATCATCAAACTTGTTGAATCGGTGCCTCACCGATATGATGCCGTGATAGCTTCGAAGGGCATGGCTATCAAGAATTGATGAAAATGTTACATTTATCACCGTTTTCAATTTTTTTTCTTGAGTTACTATATTTTTTCATTATATACAGTGCATAATTCGTACTTGGCCGGATAGTTATGAAAAAGCGAAAATGGTTATTTTGGTTATAAATAATTATGAATAGTTATATATAATTTTTCAATAACACGTTTCGATTGCATAATAAAAGAACTTTACGATATGTTTGTGTTTCCATTTTGAATCCTTTAAACGGTACACCATCATAAAATTATCTTTGGCTGAACACTTTTGCATGCAACTGTATGTATTTTTTAGAGACGTTTTTTGTAGTCAATGATCCTTATTTTATGGCCCGAAATTTATTATTCAAGAAAAACAAAAATTAAGTGCCCAAGCTTTCGTTCGAAGTGGAAGATGCGTTGAAAAATACGTGCTTGCACGAGATTCATCATTTTCTTTTCAAAATATAAAAAAAAGAATCCATTGAGGTGTTCAAAGAGGACAATTTGTATATACGAACAAAAAGACAGTCTTTCCAAAGAGTATATTTATTCGGAGGTTTGAATTTGAGCATTCTCGGGATAGTGAAATAGGAAAATCGACTCCTTTGGCAGATTAATTGTTGAAAACGTATATCTTCCGCATTTTTTTTACTTCGATGACTTATTATTATTCACATTTACCGCAATCGATGCACAAGTACATTCGGTGCTCGTTGCACATAGCCCTCCTGCAAAGGTCCGGAAAGTGTCCTCCGGACACTTGCTTTTAATTTTATGATCGTCGTGTCATTCGGTGTCATCGCTATCAGTATTGCCTTCTTGCATTTCCTCCACATCGCCTTCATTGTACGTATTTACCCTGAATTCGTCGTTGTCCGACGCTTCCAGCAGAATTCGTTGCATACTACGCTCTCGTAACTGATACGGCATTCTAAATACATAATTTATTATAGTAGCGCAAAATAAATATATCTATGAGCATTTTCTATCATAACTCACTTATATATAGAAAAAAAAAAACACCAAATTGCACGAAATTTTTTTTTTTTCACTTTCATCGCACTACTGTATAAACGGGGTCGACTCGAACCCAGGTCCGTTTTCGACAGCTGTCCTCAGTACACGGGCAGGATATAGGATGGGGGCCGAGTGTTCACCTATAGAGTAGGGGAACATTCGAGCGCCGTCCTGCGGCCGAATAGATTACCCCGCTTTGCCATAAAGTCAGTTAAAAAAAAAGGGTTAAAACAACCCAGGGTGCAGTTGAAGGGTTGAGGGATCATCACGAAAAATAGCTGCTTTTCGCGATTTTTTTCGACGGTCAAAATACGCTGATCAGTCTGTTTTTTTTATGTCAAATCAAATCACCCATGAAGAACAGAAAATATATTTTTAAACGTTTATTTTTATTTTTTAACGGTTGAAAATGTTTTCGAAAAAAGGGGTAATTCTTTAGATAAGTGACTTGTCCGAAAAATGAGCCTAAAATTATTTTGCTGCTCTTTTCTCATTTATTGATTTATAAATGATATTCAGTCGGGGGAAGCTGCCACCCCCCCCCCCCCTATAATAAGTTATGGGGTTTTGAAATCCACGAAAACACGTGTTAAAATAGGGCATTTTTGAACACTCCGACGTCTATATAGGGTTTGTTTGGATTGCCTGGGTTGAAATGTCAAAATGTTCAAAAACCCCAACAAACCCAATAAATTATATTTTATCGGGGAAATCGAATAATATTTTACGGAAAAGTCACTTATCTAAAGAATTACCTCAGTATGAAAGCCGCTATCCTACTATTCAGTTTTTTTCATCAAAATTTTATTACTTAAATTTCGTTACTATCGGATAATGCAAAAAATCGATGTTTTGAAAATTTTACACTGTGATGATTCCTTCGAATGAAAAAATAAAAATTCGAGCAATAACAAAATGAAATGAATCTAAAACTTAGTAACTGACTAAAAATAACAAAATGAGAAATATCTGAAAACAACTAAATCAATAAAAATGGAAAAAAAAATCATACAAAGTTTCTAAAAACAAATAATTTTACAGTGACTCTGCGGAAGAGTCACCAGGTCCCAAGCGTTCGGCTCGTCGTCTGTGCAAGGAGCCGTTCAGGAGTACGGTCCTCGAGAGTGCGATGGCCCGCAAGGAAAAGTCCAATTACACCCAGGAGACGTCGCAATGGAAGAGAAAAGCGAAGCCCGGCAGGCCAAAGAAAGCAACTCGTGAGCAGCCGGCGAAGCAAGTTCCCGCCAAGTCCTCGACAACGGAAGTGCGCAACGAGATCGTCGTGGCGAACGGCGACGCGAGCAATTCGGACGTAAACGCAAGTTTGGAAAATTCGAGGCTCGCGAGCAGTCCGGAGGCCAGCAACGCGAACGAGACGAGTGTCGAGGAGTCACGCGACGTCAATCCGGCGATCGGCGATTACGACGGTATGCCGATTTTGTCGCCTATGTCGAAGACGAGTACGGAGCAAAGCGCGTTGCCCGCCCAGACGAGGGTCGCGCCAGCGGAGAGCGGCCCGAACAGCCTCGGCGGGAACGACGAGAGCTCGAGCAGCGACGTCGACAAACCGTTTTTGAAACCAGCCGCCGGACGAACGAGGAGGGAACGCGGAAGACCTCGAAGTGTTCAAGCTGCCAGAAAAATTGCCAAGACTGATTCCTTCGAAGGTACGGAGTGAAAAACATCACTTTTTTTGCCCCAATAGGGTATTTGACTGTTGTACGGAAATCATCTTAATTGGTTGATTATTTTATATTATGATCACAATATTTTTTCATCTTTGTGAATGTCAGTATCAGGAAGACTATACTAAAGGAGTCCGAACTATGTACTACGGAAATGGTATACGAATCTGCTGGAAAAACACAGTTCCCATCCCGGTCACTATGTGGCGCCGGTGATGGCTGATGCTTCGGCGGTGGGGGCAAATCGCGACATACTTCATTCCATTGAACGAAAATGAAAAGGAACATACCAAAAACTGAATATTCAAACGCCTCATGCTCATGCGCACGCGAACCAGACGATAGTAATTACTGCTGATTGTTTATAACAAATTCTGAATCTAATCGTGGATATACATGTTACATTGAAAAACATCGTGAATGTTCATTTCTGGTGTAAAAAGTTGAGTTTGCGACGTAGTCGTCGTTACTCGTATTATTTTCATATCCTCTTTCCAAGTCGCATAGGAAAGTTTGCAAAAAAACATTGTAGTATGTTTTCGCCGAAATGTAACAAATGTTTTTATGAACTATAAACGATACATATTTAATCATGGAGACATTGCAATATTGTTTCCAAGTGATGGCACTTTGTGCATTCTGGACGGAATATGCTAAACCACTTTCTTCAGTAATGTTTCCTGTACCGAATAAAGAATTTTCATCAGGCTGGTAACGCTGTTAGAAAAAGTGGCAGCTTTCATTCGTGGCGAAAATCAAACCGCGAGCTCAAATATAGGCACATCCCTTGAACAAAAAGATCAAGTGTGACTATTTGACCGATGAATCGATCGCAAACGCAAATCATATTTATGAAAAACAAGGAGAAAATGAATGACAAATGCCACATTAATGAGCGAGTTTGAGTTTCAACAACGCCATTGACAAGTACAAAACAATGGTAAATCTACAATCGTGAGTTTGAGCTTCACCTACTGTCAATTCTACGCCATAAAAACTTATCATCTTTTTATCTTCGATACAAACCTTCATCCACTGCCATGTCTTTTTTTCGCTAGTTCGCAAACTGCATTTTGAAGCCTTCCGAACTCTTCGTTATTAAACCTACAGTGGCGGCCATATTCATACGTAAAGCGAATAAAATTCAGAATAATTTTGCATACTTTTATTTTAACGGGAAAACAAAAATCAATTGTTTTCTATAAGTATATATAAAGAAATGTTTCTATATAATTATAATTTTCTATACTATAAATGTAAGTATATAGAAACAAAAGTATGTAGAAACAAATGGCAAAATAGTATAGTTTTTTTTTTATCACTATCATGGTGTCACGCACGATAAATCAACACAATAGCTCACCCACAAATCTCTACGCACAATGATCGCAATCCGATAATTCGATACGGCTATCTATGGTTACTGAAATCAACAACCTCGTTTCATCTCTCCTACTCGTGGCTACCTTCATTGCGCCATGCGTTATCAACTGCTACCCAGCGCTGCTGGTGGCTCAATCAAGTACTACTTAAATCCAGCAGATTTGCGTACCACTTTTCCTCTATCTCTCCCATTAGAATTTGGACTCCTACAGTATCGTCTTCCTGGTCAGTATTTACGATATACATCGGCAATAAAATGTAAATATTCAACCAGACCGCCAAAACCCTCCCGTTGTCAGATATGTAGTCACGTGATGCCTGTGACGTCACATACCAGTAAACAAGGTAAAGGACCTATATTGCGGGTGAGTTTGCCGCACAGCAAACTTTCCTCTCCATTCTTATTTTAAAGTTGATAAAATGATAACTATCACTACAAATAACTATCAATCAATAGAAAAAGCACGGAAATACACTGAAATAAACTAGAAAATAGCTCATTACTCTTCACAGGACTTGTAATGACAATCTGTTTACCGGCATGGGACGTCACTAGAGATCCAACCAATCCTGGAGCATTTTCGTTCCCGTGATCAAACGTTAAAATTTATCTAATTCAAAAGCTGAAAGAAACGAACATAATGCTTTTTTTTCTCGATTGAATGATAGAAAATACTTTTTACACACTATATTCTTTTGGGATGACAAGAGAATGAAGCATATTTTTAATACAGTCAAATGCCCTATTCCAATATCAAAGTATCGTTTGCCGCGATCGTCTGGAAATGAAGGCCCGCCTTTTTGTTCTTCAGACGGATCGCCGTCCATCGCGGAAACCGGAAAGAACAACGACTTCCCCGAAGGTACGAATTACGAAGCCCAAAAAGTATCGGAGCCTGAAATTTTTTACTGACTGTTTGAAAGAAAAAAAAAAGCATATTGTTCAACGGAATTCGAGGCATTTATGTCGTTCAATCGTTGATCACACAGAATGCGCGGTTCCCGCTAAGCGAACCCGACGGAGTATGGCGCCCAGTCCTAGTCCCGCGGAGGGTCAAGCCTCCAAACCCGAATCGACCGCGATATTCAGTGAGGTGAGTCAGCTCCAATGGTATTCGAGCTTGTATCGTTGGACTGCAACGAGAATATATTTTCTTAGCAACGCCGAAAAAGTAGGGGAAAGGTGTACGAAATGATCCCCTCTAAGGGAGAATGCTCGTAATTTCAAAGATATTCAACATAATTAAGATCTGAAAACGTTTCCTACTGGCATATATATCTATCTTACGATTGGCATATTCGAAATACTCGATTTATTAGGGTTCCAATAGAAAGATTTCCTTTTTTCTTAAACCTCACATAAGGATCATCCTGGACACCTCGGCGTTCAAGATGATCTCTAGAGTATGGACAAGATCATCCCCCGGATCATCTTGCCTCTATCTTGGATCTTTTTTTATTTTGAAGAAATTAGGTTAATGTAAATAAAAATTTGCTCGCGTTTACAACACCTTTATATATATTAATCATACGTATACAACATAAACTGAACTTACAAGTCAAATTATCTTTATATTTGTAAGTTTTATCCCACCCAACGAGAATTAAACTAAACCAGTATTCTACAGCCAGTCTTCGATCACTTAGGTATATCAATTATTATTTGTGAGATCAATTATACATTAGTAGTGTAGTTTGAACATAAGTAGACAATCTATTAAACAAAAATAAAGTAGGCACGTTATTTGCGTACGAGATGATGCCTAAGGATCATCTTGTACACCTAGAAGGGAATCATTTTGCCCCAAACTCAACTTTTTCATTCATTGCTCGGTAACACTGCATATAGGTATTCCACTGTTAACACGCCGACCAAAGCCCAAATTGTGCATATTACAAACCCACAAATACAATAATGATTGCAACGGACAGTATACAGTAAACGTTACCTAAGCTTAAAGTCAACCTTACCTGTGATCAAGAGCTCACCATTTTTTTTTTTCGTCAAAACAAGTGCGTCGCTCGCACCTCCATCGTGAATTCACTAACGCGGGGGGGGGGGGGGGGGTATGTTTTACCAAAGAATATCACTAGATAGCGTTAATCGTTTCGTCGCTATTGAAAATGATCATCTTACCTCATGGGATCAACTCGTACACCCCCCCCCCCCCCCCTCAACGAAACATTTACGAGGGTCCTTATTCAAAATCTATAACGAAAATATGCGAAACAAGATTTTGGATAATGATAAAAATAAAGTAATGAAGAAAATCCAGAGGAATTTACGTTGCATTGCAACGATGCAAACTTCGGCAGCATCGGGTCCGAGCAATACGATATTCGAGAGCAATAATGGTTGCAGATAAAAGAACGCTTTTTCGCAAGACCAATTTTGAAGGTTTTGTCACAAAATAATAATAATCATGATTTCCGAAATGGTCTGTCGCCGATATACCCATAGTTGCACGAACCCAATCGAACCCAGACACTTGAAACTAAATTATCGTGGTCTTTTTGGATTTCTTCGTAAGATCCCTGCAGAGCAATTCAAACTTTCGGACAAGATGGACATTTGCGCCCAAAATATTGATTTGGCGCCGGAAAATTTGGAGTGGAACCCAAACGAACCCAAACGGCTGTAACTCAAAAACTATCGTAGATTTTTGCAATTTTTTCCTCGTAAGATTAACGCAGAGTCGTTCAAACTTTCCTTGAAAATAATAGCGATAATATCACTTCTCAAAGTATTGATTCGCCGCGGACAAAAATAAAGATAACCCTAAACAAGCCCAAGCTGCCATAACCCAAATATCGTAGATATATCCCATCTTTTTCCATACGATTGACGCATTTGTTCAAATTTTTATTTAAAAAAAAAACAACTCGGACAAACTAACGCCTGCAGTAAAAAAATATCGTAATTTTTTGCGATCTTTTTCATAAAATCTTCCGTTCAAAAATAATTTAAAAAATGTTGATTCGTCGACCAGTTTTTTTTTTCTACGTCCATATGGAAAAACTCAATTTTATTGAAGGGCTACATCTACCTAGAGGCGCGAAAAAAAATTCCGAATTTTTTTTCTCGTAAACGGTTGGTGAAATTGGAACGCATTTTTTTAAACACAAAGGTAAATGTATTGAGAGCTTTTAAAAAAAATCACCATAAAATACAGAAAAACATGGCCGCCGACAGATGATAAAATTTTTTTCGCGACATTTGGCGGTGGTCTCTCCCCAGCTCAAATGGTCCATCCGAAATCTAAAAACCAAACGGGTTATTCACGTTAACAATAAATACGAGTCGTTGACGATCGTCGATTTCCAAAATAATTCTTTTCACCAACGTGGCAACGATTTGAAACTCGAGCATACAAAATCTTTGAAAAAAGTCGTCATTTTTACGATACTATTAAAAAATGAAGATCGATTTCGAAAAAGTGAGATCGTCAACAACCTTTAAATGGTTCTCATCGTACCTCCGGTAAATTTGGAAACAATCCATCAAGTGGTTCTCGAGATATCATGTCCACCGACAAAAACTGTGTTTCGAGAAAAACGCGTTCAAAGTTTGGAGTATGGTGCTGCTCGCCCGGCCGACTGTTAGAAGTTCATTCAATTTTAGGAAACTTTCAATGAAATTTACAGGAAAAAAAGCTAAAAGGTGATACCATCGAATGAAAATATTTTTGGAAAATGCATTTTTTTTACCTACCTGGGTAGATGTAGCCCGTTCGGTAAACACATCGAAACCTCCGAATAAAACCCGTCAAAAAAAAAATTCTACCGATAATAAAATTCGTATTCATTTGTCTGGCCCTTTAAAGTCGTACGAGCAAACGATGAAGTGCCTGTGCCAAGTGAGATCGCAGCTGTACGTGACGATAACGGGTTCGGGTGCTCCTCTGTACTGCACCGCGATCGATTCAATCGACAATCGTTTGATCGGTTGTTGCAACGAGGTCGACAGCAACGACGTGGCGATGCGCCGTCCGAGCACTTGTGTGCCCTTCATAATTCTCTGTCGGACGCACAAGGAGCGCCTGTTGCGGCACAATTGTTGTCCCTCCTGCGGGCTCTTCTGTGCTCAGGGTAAATTCGTCCAGTGCTCGAACGGTCACCAATTTCATCGGGAGTGCGAGACCGTCGTCAACAAAAAGTCCGCTTGTCCACACTGCGCGACCGAGAGCGCCATCTACGACATTCAAGTGACGATGAACGGCGAGAGAAAGCCCGTTTACATACCGACACGTAGAAAATTTTCGAAATTACCCTCCGCCAAGATGAGCCTGCCCGGGAAAGGCGACAACACGAAATTGGCGGAAAGACCGCCAAGCCCGTTGGTCAGCCCGGAGGACATCAAGATACCGGAAGCGGCGAGCAATCCTGACAGGCCCGAACGCTATACCATCATGAGCCTCTACACGTCCGTAAAAAATGGCGATTTGGAAAAGTTGGTCAACGTTTTGGGTGAGATTCGCTATCTCGTTTTCCAGATGGAAGCTATACCGTTTGAGATTTCAAAACAATTTGTTTCAAATGACGCCTATTACGGAATAATAATCGAGAATTGAAAATAGTTTTTTTTAATAAAAAAAAAACGCTGGACCCCTTAAAGAGGGAGATCTCTTTAAACAGCCGAAGATAAGCGAAATTTCAAGATTTTTTTTTGTTTCGGAACTGAGATGGTATAGTATAGTTCAGCGGTTCTCAAACTTTTTTGGCGACGGAACCCTTTTGACAGACTAAATATTTTACGGAGCCCTAAAATAAGGAAAACCTGGTGTTATGGTTATTTTTTTATGAAAATCGCACTTATAAGCTAGGAACACATGGTAGTGGTGTTTAAAATACATTTTTTGGCTTCTGAGACACTGTTGAACTTATAAATTTCCATGTTACCTTGCCTGATGTTGCTTGAAATTTTCAAATTCGAGAAAATCGTCATTTTCGATAACTATCGAAATAATTCTAATTTGAACGTAAAATAGGCGAAATATCGACTTTTACCACTTTTCATATTTTGTTTATTTTAACTCGATAACCCTAAATTCACCGTCGTATCTTGGCACCCCGGGCCTTAAGCCACAGTAACGGGTATAAAATCATGTGCGAATTTAACAATTTTTTTCGTATGAAAAAGTGTTTCACTCATAAAATTAATTACACATCTATTTAGTATGAATATCAAGCTGTTAGAAAAAATATATATTTTTTTCGATGTACAAATGTTCACTCGAAACTTCTCGAAACAGCTTTTTTCCAATTGGCGTGACAAGTGACTTCAACAATTTTCACTCGATTTACTTCAAATTTAAGAGTTATGTTCCTAATTGCATTTCGCAGAGAAGAACGTACGGAATTTCTGATCAATCGAAAACTTTTCATTTTATGAGCAGTTTATGAGCAGTTATAACGAAAATTTTCACTGAAAATTCATTTCTTAAGTTCAAATACCTACAACTTTTGAATGAAACAATATTTTTTAAATTCCGTACGTACTTCTCTAGGTATTCTAATGTAGATTGACTGGAACTTTTTGTTTTTTGTTCTAGGTAAAAAATTGTGGATGCTAAATGTGACGCCGCGGAGCGCCCAAAAAAAGATAACAAAAGAAAATATTAGTAGTCGGCCATTTTGTACATCGAAAAAAGAAACATATTTTCTAACAGCTTGATATTTATACTAAATAGATGTGTAATTAATTTTATGAGTGAATCACTTTTTCATACGAAAAAGATTGTTAAATTCGCACCTGATTTTATACCCGTAGCCTAAGGCCTTAACATTTATCTTTCACTCTTTTTCTCCTCTATGCTTCCTTTCTTACCATGCACGCGAAGGCTCTCACTCGCACAGTTCTTTGATCGGTTTCCCTTTAATTTCTTTATTAGTTTTTCCTTTTATTTTTCCACTCTTTCTTTCCACATTTTCCACACTTTTCCAAACCATATCTACCACTTTCTTATTCATTTTTCCTTTTATTTTGCCGCATTCGTGTATGTGTTCCGAACTTTCTTCTTCCTTCTTACCGACCGAGCGACTCCAGTGGGAAGCGTCCATTGGCTTTCGACCGACTGAACCGACGTTGTATTTCGCAGCCTGTGGTTACAACGCCAACCACACGTTTCGCGAGCAATCCCATCGCACGGGGCTCCACATAGCAGCGGAAAAGGGCCATCTGGGATGCGTCCACGTTCTGATACAGGCGGGCGCTCAGGTCGACGTCATGGACAAGAATCAATTGACGCCGTTGATGCTGGCGGCGACCGAGGGCAAAACCGACGTCGTCAAGTACCTCGTGAGAACCGGTGCTGATGTCACGCTCAAGGGCGAGGACGGTATGACGGCTTTGCACATGGCCGCGAAATCGGGCCACTTGGACGCATGCAGAATCATTCTCTCCGAGTGCAAAGTGCCGCGGACACTAGTAGGTAAATAAATAGCTGTCGATAAATCCAACTCGAACGTTGCCCAACTATCGTAACAGCCATATATTCCGCCATTTTACGATTCGGAGCAAAATGACGAAAAAAAATTCTCGCAGATTCCGTCGACGATGGCGGTTGGACCAGTCTCATATGGGCCTGCGAGTTTTGTCACACGAACGTCGCGCGTTTCCTACTCGAGAAGAAGTGCGATCCGCTGATTCGCGACGCCGAGCAAAACATCGCCCTCCACTGGAGCGCCTACAGCGGAAGTTCGGAAATAACGGAAATGTTGCTGAACGAGGGCTGCGACGTGAACGCGGTCAACGTACACGGGGACACGCCGTTGTGAGTACACGGATAGACGAGAAGACATTTATATGTGAAACAAATATTTAAAAACAAAAGCTTTTATTTAATTCACTAAAAAGTGGAAAATAATTTTTTTCACCAAGTCATCTATATGGGACTATGAATAAAAGCTTTGGGCGCTCAACTCTTGAAGTGTTTAATAAATTTGATGAATTCAGTTTCATTAACCGTATTTAATTTGGCACAATAGTAATTAGAGGAATTATCACACGTTTGTACTCGGTTTCAGGATTTTTATTTAAGAAATCTAAGCTTGTTTTACAGCAAATTAAATACAGTTGATATGTTAACGGATTTGTGTAAATTAAAGATTATATTTCTGAATTTTGAGCACCCCAAGCTATTATATATAGTCACATATAGGTGACTTGGCGAAGAAAATTATTTTCTACTTTTTAGTACATTAAGGGGTTACGTGAGTTTCGAAGCAAAAAAAACATATTTTCTCTATTAAAAAAATATAATATATAGTTATATTATATAATATATAATAAAATTAATAAATACAATATATAGTTATATTACTATATGATGTATAAAAAAATATAATATGTGCTTAACATTTTATTCAAAATGTTAAGCACATAAAATAGCAACACTTCAACAATGTTTTGAAAAAAATTCATCCAAAAATTTGAGAAATTCAGCCGGTGGGACCTGGTTTCCGGAGACCCCTAAAAAGTGTCCTCGTGGTGGTCAGGATAACTCATGATAGCTTCATCTGAAATTAAAACACCAATTTTCTTCTGTCAGTAGATAAGTATAGCTCGTGATTGAACGACGGATTTAAAAAAAAATTTAAATTTGAATTTTTGGCCGAGCTGTATGCAAAATAGTTCAATTTTTGGTACAATTTACACTACGTATAGCCTTCTAAAATTAGTTGTAGTCGAAAAAATAAACCTTCATTAAATCACTAGTCAATGCTATTTTGAAGAAGTGTGCAAAATTTCAATTTGCACGAAAAATTTCGTCCTCGGTCGAATAGTTATGAAAAAATGAAAATTGTTATTTTGGTTATAAACAATCATGAATAGTTATATATAATTTTTCAATAACACGTTTCGATTGCATAATAAAAGAACTTTACGATGTTATGTTTGTGTTTCCATTTTGCATACTTTAAACGTTACTCCATCATAAAATTATCTTTGGCCGAGCACTTTTCCACGCAACTGTATATACATATTTTAAGTTGGATCATGCCTTGCCATCTTTTAAATGGATGTTTGCAAAATTTCAGAGCTCTAATCAGTAGGGAAGCCGGTGAAATATCGATTTTCCGTTTTGCATCTCACAGAAAGTCAAGTTAAATAAAGGGTTGTGCAAAACCGCTTCATTGTGAACCCAAAGACTGGAGAACTTTGTTAATCTCCTCGTGTTTCTCGGAGAACGCAATGGAAAGATCGACAGGGCAAGGAAGCGTCGATGGGCCTCGTCAAACTTTGTATAATTTCCGTTTGGGGATCGCAGGCACATTGCGGCGCGACAGGATCAGTACGCGGTGAGTGTCCTTTTGTTGGCCCGGGGAGCAAAAGTCGGGGAAGTCAACGCGGCCGGTGAGACCGCGGTGAATTGTTGCATCAACGATGGCGACACGATGGCCGCCCTCAGACTCAATGCAAAAGTCAACGAGCTGTCGGAACACATGTGGGAAAAAACAACGAGGATTCTCACCAAGTACGTCGCCCGCTCAAACGCCGAAACGCTCGTGATTTTTTTCATCGTACTTTCTCGTTGAATTCACTTTTCTTACATCACTCTTCTTCGTTCTCCGTCAGCGATGTGTCGAGGGGAAAGGAGACGAATCCCATACAGTGCGTGAACGGCTACGACACGGAGGACAAACCGACGGACTTTCTATACGTCACGGATAATTGCTTCACCAGTCACATCAATGTCGACCGCACGATAACGTCGCTTCAGTCGTGCCACTGCGAGGACAATTGCAACTCCGAGAAGTGCCTGTGCGGCAATATCAGCCTGAGATGCTGGTACGACGAGGATGGAAAACTCATACCGGAATTCAATTATACCGGTAGGGAGATCGCAATGATACGTTGGGCTCTAGACAATAGGAACGGTGGATAAACATCGATTTTCAATGTTTTTGTGCGATCGATGTTGGGATGACGTGGTCGGGATTTTACATGCAATTGATACGTAGTTTTGCTGAGCTTGAAGTTTCTTTTTATTTACGAATATTGAGTAAGGGACCATTCCAGTGTGACTGGCTTGAAAATTGCTGATTTTCATGACAAAAAAAAAATAATATTCGATAATCGGACCGATTTTTTTCTTCGTCCAAATTGTACATACAAATATTTTTCAATGTTTTAGGTTTATTTTGTTATATGATTTTTTTGGCCACTGCAAAATGATGCCTGAAAAATAGCGCCTGATGGTGGAAAGTCCTCCTCAAAAAAACGTCAAAGAAAAAATCCAAGAAGATCCGTAATCAGTATGAAAAACTGCCTACGGAGGATTTTTGTTTTCGATGAAAATTAACACAATGGTGGCCATTTCAAAATTAAGTGCCAAATTGGGACCTTTGGCGACAGTTTTCCATTAGAAAATGTGAAATTTTTAAATAAATGAAAAACGCTTCCGTATTACTTTAAAGAATGCCGTGAAGAATGATGTAGCAACATTTGAGATGGAAGGCTTCAAAACTCTTCGTTTGCAATTATGTTGTACATACAAATATTTTTTAGTGTTTTCGATTTATTTTTTATATAATTTTTTTGGCAACTGCAAAATGATGCATGAAAAAATAGCGCCTGAGGGTGAAAAGTCCTACTCCTTTAAAAATTGTCTTAAAGGAAAAAAACCGATAAGATTAATCAGTATGAAAAACTGTAGAGGCCTACGGAGGATTTTCGTTTTCGATAAAAATCAACAAAATGGTGGCCATTTCAAAATTAAGTGTCAAATTGGGATCTTCGGCGACAATTTACGCAGCTGGTCGGATACTTTTTTCTAAGAAAGGCTTTAGCGACCTAATCATTCGAATTTCGCGACCAAAATTTAACAGCATGTTTATGAAAGTCCATATTTTTGAATAATGCAACACAAAATGATTTTCAAAATTTTTTACACCGTAATGGTCCCTTAACAATGATGTTATTATTGAAACAAAGCGCCGCCGTTAATGCATGACGGTGTAGGCCGTTCCGGCAACTACGGTAGTTTGAAATAAAAAATATAAAATGTACTTTTAGTATAGTAATGGAACTTTCGTATGACCGGATACTTTTTAGAAATTTTGAAAATTGCGCAAGTGGCAAACTGTCGATTTTTTATTGAAAAACAGGCTTTATCATTTATCATTAACAGATACGATAGAAAATGTTATAAACTCCGCTCTGTCCGAATTTGAAGTGAATTCCTCGACTTTATGACGTTGAAATTTGCATCGTTGGAATGCAACGATCTTTTTGTTCGTTTTTCTTTCATATATTTTTATTTTTATCCAAAGTCTGCTCTTTTGCAAATTGAGGTCGTAAATCTCTAAAAGTAGAACCGTACAGTTATTTATTTCCAAGTACACCCTTGCGGGTTTTTACACAGCTCGCACAATTCTCTGTACAATTTCCTTATTTATTTCATTCGCATAGTTCTTTCGATTATTCTTCTCACTCCCTCCATATCTTTGTCTCTCATCCTTTGCCATATTGCTCCCACTCTAATAAGAATACGTAAAAACGTTTCAGCGATGTTCACATTGAAAAATAATTTCAACAATTGAAAATAATCAATTTTCGTTGTATTACGACAAGGCAAATTTAAACGTTATTGGATTTTTTGACACGACCTGCACAGTTTCATAAAACAGTTTCGAGAAAAACGGAAAAGACTGAGAAGAGAAAATCAATTCGCAGCAGAGCGATCAGACGCGTAGATTTTTTATATTATATGCTTTAAGGGGAGATATACACCTAGGAGCCGGAAAAAGGTCATTTTTGTGAATTTTTTCAAGGAAAACTATTTGAAATTTCGGATTGGGGTTTTGATGATCTAAAAGTATATACATTTAAAAATATGTTCAATTTTCTTTATTTAAAAATATCAAAAATATACGAGAATGTTGTATAATCTTTGGAGCGTCGTAAAAAAATCTGCGTATACGGTACCCACTGGCGTTTCTTCAAAAATCATCTGAAAAAAAAAACCAAAAAGATGATTAAATTATATACTATAATCTAATACTTGTCACAGCCGATTTTGAAAATATCGATTTATGACAAAATGGCGGAAGTTTGAACAGAAATAGTGATTTTTGGGCCAAATATTAGTTATTATTTTGCCTATAAAACAAAAACTGAGTAACGGAAGAAAAAAATCCTATGACAAGTACTAGATAATGGTGTATAGAATAACCACAAAAAACCTCAAGGCAATCGGTTCATTGGTTTTCGAGAAATTTTGGGTACCGATTTGAAAAACGTGGTTTTGAGAAAAACGCGTTTGAAAATTTGGGAATGAATAAATCATGAAATTTGTCAACTTACATGGAATCGTCGATACCAGGCCCATAGTGTAGGTCTTCTACGGTCGACGGAATGTTTATAGCTTCCAAATCGATTTTTTCGACCATCTAGGTGTATATCTCCCCTTTAACGTGATATGTCGAATGTTATTTATTACGCAGCATTATTCTAGCTGTATCTTATGTATTGTGAATTATATTTTCTCCATTATTTTTTACATACGAAATTGCACCATTCTTCGCTCCGCCAGATCCTCCGATGCTCTTCGAGTGCAACCAGGCGTGCGATTGCAATCGGATTACGTGCAACAATCGAGTAGTCCAGCACGGTCTGACGCAGCGATTTCAGCTCTTCCGTACCAAGGGAAAGGGCTGGGGTCTGAGGACGCTGAGGCGCATACCCAAAGGGACGTACGTCTGCGAATACGTGGGCGAAATAATATCCGACTCCGAGGCCGATCATCGGGAGGACGATTCCTATCTCTTCGATTTGGATAATCGGGTGAGTGTACGAATGACAACATTTTCTTCGTGAAAAATCGTAGTAATTCGGGCTTTGAGAACTTTTGATTTTCAATGTTCTTCCGCATGATTCTGGCTCGCAGGACGGCGAGACTTACTGCATCGACGCGAGACGTTACGGAAATTTGGCTCGATTCATAAATCACTCGTGCGCTCCGAACCTTCTACCCGTGCGAGTCTTCGTCGAGCATCAGGACTTGCACTTTCCCAGGATAGCGTTCTTCGCCAATCGCGACATCGACGCCGACGAGGAGCTCGGGTGAGAAATGTTTTTTTTTTCCCGTAACGGAAAAAGTTATTCCCAAAAGTTGAGAAGCGTTGAGCGATAAATCAATAATGAAAATATTACGAAATACAAAGTAACGGAAAATAAATAAATAAGGGAAAATAAAAAATTACAAAATAAAAAAGTATGTAAAAATAAACAAATAAATGAAAATAATAATGAAGAAAAATGTCAAAACGACTAAACAAAAAGTATCTTAAAATAAATAAGTGAATAAATATGAAAAAGTGAAAAAAAGAAAAGTACCTAAAAAGAAATAAATACATAATAAAAATTATAAAATAAATAAAAATTAAAGAATCGTGAAATAAAAAATTTATTCCAAAACGTAAAGAAGCGTTAAGCAATAAGTAAATAAAAATGACAAAACGACAAAAAAAAGTATCTACAAGAAAAACGAAATAAAGTGTCTAAAAGTTTTTAAAATGAATAAAAATTCGGAAAATTCGAAGCATCTAATAAAAATCAATGAATTAATAAAAACGGAAAAAATGGCTATCTAAAAACTATTTTCATTGTACCCTCCGTTAAGCAATAACTAAATAAAAATGAGATAACGACAAAACAAAAAACATCTACAAAAAACGAAAAAATGAAATCAAGTGTCCGAAAATAAAAAAAATGAATAAAAATTCGGAAAATTCGACGCATCCAAAAATCAATGAATGAATAAAAACGGAAAAAATGGCGTTCAAAAAATTATTTTTATTCTACCCTCCGTTAGGCAATAACTAAATAAAAATGAAAAAAAAAACGACAAAATAAAAAGTATCTACAAAAAAAAACGAAAAAATGGGTGTCTAAAAATTTTTTAAATAAAACTATTTTCATTGTACCCTCCGTTAAGCAATAACTAAATAAAAATGAGAAAACGACAAAACAAAAAATATCTACAAAAAAAACGAAAAAATGAAATCAAGTGTCTGAAAATAAAAAAAATGAATAAAAATTTAGAAAATTCGAAGCATCTAAAAATTAATAAATGAATAAAAACGGCTAAAATGGCTATCTAAAAATTATTTTCATTGTATCCTCCGTTAAGCAATAACTAAATAAAAATTTAAAAACGACCAAATAAAAAGTATCTACAGAAAGAAAACGAAAAAATGAAATAAAGTGTCTAAAAATAAAAAACTGAATAAAAATTCAGAAAATTCGAAGCATCTAAAAATCAATAAATGAATAAAAACGTAATAAATGGCCAGCCAAAAATTATTCTTATTTTACCCTCCGTCTCTCTTTCCCCGGCTCTAGCACGATTGAACTCTCGAATCGTTTTTCTTTTCCGTTCTTCCACCATCGCAGGTTCGACTACGGCGAGAAGTTTTGGATAATAAAGTGCAAGTCGTTCACGTGTACCTGCGGCGCCGAGAACTGTCGCTACTCCGAGAAAACAATACAGGTCACCCTCGACAATTATCGCAAGAAGATCCAGCAGGAGGAAATTCTTGCCGCCCAAATGCTCTAATCGTAGAGAAAAATACGAAAAAGAAAGACAAACCTTCCGGACACGGAAGATCGAGAATTCTATTTTCCGGTCCGAAAAATCGTGTAATTCAAGTGTGTACATAAATCGTGTAAATCAAATGTGTTTAATGGACCAGTACAAAAATGCGGGAAATCGTCCGGTGTCTTCGTCCGAAAGGCCAACTTTATCCCGAACCTGAAAACAAAAAACATCACGCAACGCGTATTCATAAGTTAACTGTCGTTTTTTTTTAATTTCCCATTGTAACGAATGCTCGCATAATTTTACATGGGATCATTGATGTTGTCAGTCGAACGACCGTAGATAGTGAAATATTTCGTTTGCCTCGTCGAGGCGCCGACGAATCGAGAGATGCGTTTTTATTCCTTGATCGCCGAAGATCGAATCGATCGCCTGGCGCAAACGTTTGGAGGGACAGGAAAAAAGTTTAGGAATTATTGTTGTTTACTGCGTGTTTGTTTATTCACGACTGTTGTTGACGCGAGGGTCTCTGAAACTGCGATTATTGTATTGATCCGTACGTGACGATTCAAGTTTTTGTACAAATCACAAAGCTTTTTGTATAATAAAAGGAGAGAAAAAGAGAGTTTTGCTTTTTAATTTGACGCCTGCCTCGTTTGTCGTTTTCCGCACGGAAAATTGTCCAATGAATATTGACCGTAGACGAAGAAAGTCGGAGACAGAATTTGAATTGTCCGTCAATGTCTACATTTTAGTAGCCTCGGATTGTTCTCAAGTGGAGGTATCAACCCTATTTCAAGGTCACCTTTACTTTTTTAAACCCCAACAAACAAACTGACGTAGAGCACGGCAATATCGAAATCCATTATCTACAATATCATGGCCTTGGGATGACCTTGAAATTAATGAAAAATTTGTGGCTCGGTGGATTGGTAGAAACGGTCCAGTTGCCTGGCCTCGATCGCCCGAGTCAACAGCATTGGATTGTTTTTCGCGGGGTGCATTAAAAAGCGAAGTCTCCAGCGATGTACCAACTACTCGGGAAGATATATGAAGGAACGGATGAAGCACGCTTGTCGAACGATTTCTAACAAGGCGTTGCAAGGACGTCACGTATCCTTCAAATTTTTTACCATGCCATGAAAAACACGATTCGTGCCAGGAACCATCACATTTTGTGCTTGCTTTGCTTTAATTATCGCGTTTTGTACGTCTTTTGGTACCAAAGGTCAGCCCAAGGTCATGATATTGTAAATGATTGGTTTTGTTTTTTTGGTGCTCTACGTTAATGGTCAATAAAAAGGGGCTTTCTCTTTGAAAAAGTGGAGGTGACCTTGACATGAGGTCGATACCTCTGCTTGAAAAAAACTAAGGCTATCGAAATGTAGGCATTGACATACCATTGAATTTTTGTTGCCGACTTTTTCTTCTATACATCTAAAGCGTGTCTCAAAATGACCGGACATTTCAAATTGCGCGCCATTTTTTTTTGCAGCGAACATAGAGTACTAATCTTTGACAACTGGCATCAGGAAGTTTGGGGTTTAGTCATGGAGAATTACACGATCGAGCAACGCATAGAAATTGTTATTTGCTGCATTGTTACTGCATAGTTATTGCAGACGAAGTTTCATGGTCGTGTTAACTCGCGCCGCGGCGATGTCAATTGGTCACCAAGATCGTGCGATTTGACGCCATTGGACTTCTTTCTTTGGGCTTTTCCAGCCCCCTGGCACTGGTAGATAAATCCTGTTCGCAAAATGTCCTTGCCGCACTGTGGCGCTGGTAGTCGTGTGACAGGCATGCATATATATGTACGTTGCGCCGGTGTTTCGAATCTCTTACATGAATAAAAGTCTATCGATATATTTCGAATGATTTTCCGTTCTAATGATTTTTCATTTGAACACGATAAATAACGTCGCCATAAGGATAACAGGCGAAAGCCACGAAAGTATCGAATCGTTCAGCTGATCGGAGTGTTTAGAGCCGAAGGCTGTCACACAACAGCCAACGCTAGGCAGTGGCGATTTCAAGAACTAAAAAGCAGGGACAAAACGCGTTTTTGTTCATCGTATAGGAATAGTAGGCCAGTGTCAGGGGGTTGGGCTTTTCTGAAAGGAAAAGTGTATGCCAATGATCCACAGACCATCCCGGAGCTCAAGGAAGCAATTGAACGCACCATTAATGAAATTAGTCCGCAATTATGCCAAAATGTTATTGAAAATTTCGTTAAAAGAGTGAAGTTCGCAAATAGGGATGAGGCGGCCATTTATCGGATATTGTGTTCCACACATAACCTCCATGTTTGTACCTTGTATTCAAATGAAAATATTCGTACTTTTTAAATAAGTAATACGTTTTATTAATAAATTTAAATGTCACGTCATTTTGAGACACCATATATATATATATATATATATATATATATATATATATATATATATATATATATATATATATATATATATATATATATATATATATATATATATATATATAGGGTGATTCTGATTTTTTATCTATGCGTATTCTTTATTGATTTATTTTTAAATTGTTCCTAACTTATTCCCAAATAATACATCTCTTTTGCGGCTACATTTATTTCATTTTCCGCCGAACGCAAATTTAGATTGTTCCATTTTTCGCGATGCTGATGCACCCCACGGGAGCGCCATCGACGCCACCTGATGCATTCTAACAGCTACAAATACCTCCAGAGCTTTTGGAGGCTGAAACAAAACATATAAGAGCAAAAGCGGTTTTCCATTTCTTTATATGAACCACCGTGTAAATTTTTACGCTCGAAGCCACGAGAGCCTGTGACAAATTTAACGAACAAAGCGTGACCACAATTATTTCGATCATCCGCCGAATGAATCCCCGATAGAAAGCTCGCGGGAGTCGACGGCGCGTTGGTGCCGGCAACCTCCGACAGATGGAGCCACCCGGCCGCTCGCGGCCCGCAGCGACTTGTGGATCGCCCCCACCCGGCAGCGGGCGCGAGTCGCCTCTCGCGCCGACGTTTTCGAAATTCGTCGGAACGCGCGCCAGTTAGTGTAGCGATCGTGGAGCGTTTGCTAGCTGTTGCGGTGCGCGCGTAGCTGCATGTTAGGACTCCGTAGTCGCGAGTCGTATCGCTTTGAATGGGACGAGGGGATGATGCGTTATTGTGTTTTCGTTATTGTATGCCTGGGAATTGCGTAAACGAACGAGAGAAGCAAGAGTCAACGAAAAAAGAAAAACGGCAAGCAGGGTAACCGCACGCGCGCTTTGTTTCAACTTTTTCGAGGGAGTAAGACGCGTGCGAATTCGCGGCGACGGTGACAAAAAAAAAGCAAATTACCGGGCTTTGAAGTTTTCAACAGAGTATCGTTTAAAAGGGAAATAGGAATAGTTTATCGGTCGTTACGCGAAATGAGCTGTGCTTGCGCGATCTACGCTCGAATCTTTCTAGTGTTCTATCTGTGGTGTTGGTGGTGGTGATAATTCGTGTTATAAGCTCGTCGAGGATTCAGAGTACGGAATGGCCAGCTGACGGATATTATATTCGATCATTGTCAACGGGGTAATTTCCGCGACAGCGAGGCTGACGATCGACGAGACGGTGGAAGGTAAATTCGATAAATATAAATAATTTCGAAAAAAAATCGGTTTAGCAGTAAGAATAAATATTGAAAAATTTAGTATATATTGATGATTTCCAGGAAATGCGATAAATATATAAAAATGTGTAGCAGAGGCGTTGATTACGAAAACAATATTTTTTAATGTAGTAAATATTAATAAATTCTTTCAATTCGTCAAAGAACAATAAAATTTTGAATAAATGCGATAATTACAAAATTAATTTAAAAAAACGTAAATATAAATAACTTCTAACAAATGCGTCAGATAGAAAACAAAATTTCAACATATGCGATAATTACCAAATAATTTTTTTTTATCTAGTAAATATCAATTAATTCGAAACATGCGACGGATAGAAAAAAATGTTAAAGAAATGCGGTAATTACGAAATCAATGTGAAAAGATGTAAATATAGTAGTAATATTTTTTATTCCTTGTATACCGTTTTTAAGGGTGTTTACATAAATGCTCCTCCCTTATTATTTACATAAATTATTTTTCATAGTTTTTCGTACACCTATTCTAGTTGCTAGTTTCTCAAATCGTCCCATGTAATTGCACCGGTTTCATTTTCAGTTGCGCTTCTATTTTCCGATCCATTTCTAACGCCCTGCTATTTTCGATCTTTGGTTCAGTTTATTTACTATTTCGTGGTTTAGTTTTCCCTTAAGGGGTCTTCTCACTTTAGACGCTAAAAAGGCTATTTTCATGCATTTTTTTGATAGGTTGATATTATAGATATTGATATAAAAGTTGTTACACTTAATAGATACACTTTCGAAATACAGTAGATAAAAAAAATAATTAATTTAAGTCACTATTTATAGACGAAAATGGTAGTTGAAAAATGTCCTAAAAAAATTGTAGGTCTGCGCTGCTGATGAAATATCGGAGATGGATCATTCGAAACAAAAAAATCAAACGGTTTTAGATTCAGTATGCTAATTTTTATATATGCAATAATAAAAAAATGGCGGACATTTTCCGAAAAAAACGTGTTTTTTCGCCGTTTTTGGCAAAAAAATAGGGAATATCAAAATTTAAAAAAATCTTTGATATGCGCTATAGCTATACTTGTAAAGAATATGTGGTTCATATTTCATAAGGATCGGTTCAGTAGTTTCGAAGATTTTATCAACGAGCCGTCGAAAAACGTTGTTCCGAGAAAAACGCCTTTAAGGGGGGAGATATACACCTAGGAGCCGGAAAAAGGTCATTTTTGTGAATTTTTTTCAAGGAAAACTATTTGAAATTTCGGATTCGGGTTTTAATTATCTAAAAGTATATACATTCAAAAATATGTTTAATTTTCTTTATTTAAAAATATCAAAAATATACAAGGATATTGTATGATCCTTGGAGCGTCGTAAAAAAATCTGCGTTTACGTTACCCACTGGTGTTTCTTAAAAAATCATTTGAAAAAAAACCAAAAAGATTATTAAATTAGATACTATAATCTAGTATTTTTGAGCCAAAAATTAGTTATTATTTTGCCCATAAAACAAAAACTAAGTAACGGAAAAAAAAATCCAATGACAAGTACTAGATAATGGTGTATAGAATAACCACAAAAAACCTCAAGGCAATCGGTTCATTGGTTTTCGAGAAATTTTGGGTACCGATTTGAAAAACGTGGTTTTGAGAAAAACGCGTTTGAAAATTTGGAAATGAATAAATCATGAAATTTGTCAACTTACATGGAATCATCGATCCCAGGCCCATAGTGTAGGTCTTCTACGGTCGACGGAATGTTCATAGCTTCTGAATCCTCGATCTCGACCGTCCAGGTGTATATTTCTCCTTAAGGCGTTATACGCAGTTGCAAGGCAAAAAAAAGTCGATTTTTCACAATTTTTTTCCGGAAAAGGATTTCATTTGGGCAAAACGAAAAGTATTAGGCAGCGTAGTGGCATCTTTTAGCTTTAGATTGGCATATTTTATTTAAAAAAATATTCATTACCATTGCTCCTGCAGGAAGTCTCCTGGAGGTCCCCGAAAAAAAGTGTCCGGCGGTGAGCAAATCTAAAATGAAAAAACCAAAAAGACTCTTTTAGGGGATAGATAAATCCAGGTATTGATCGAAGGAATAGTCGAAATTTTAATTTTTGACAAAATGGTGGCTCCGGAAAGAAACAATTTCGATTTTCGACCAAATTTTTTTCGTTAAATCGTTGAAAAAAAATAGAAATAATTATCGGAAATCTTATTCCTTCGATCAATACATGAAGAATATATCCGACAAGGTTGTGTTAAAATTGCAGACCGATCGATTGAGCCATTTTTGAGAAATCGTGCTCACCGACTTTGAAAACACCGTTTAAAGTTTCAACAGTCAACTTTGTGGCGCTCCGAGCGTCCCTACAAAAATGTGTGTTTTTCCGAGAATATTCGCTGGATCGATTTGAAATTTTCAGGGAATATACTCGCATATTTGTACATTCCGAAAATGCAATAAAAAAAAAATGGATTTTTTGTAATTTCTAACTGCGTATAACGCGTTAAAGTTTGTTTAGGTTACACAAATACATACATTAAAAAAAAATGTATTTCGAAAGTGTATTTATTAAGTGTAACAAGTTTTATATCAATATCTATAATATAAATCTATCAAAATAAAATCATGAAAATGGCCTTTTTTCACGTCTAAAGTGAGAAGACCCTTTAAGGGGGAGATACTTTTAGGCGAGGAAAAATGTCTGATTTGCATGATCTTTTTTTAAACGAAGGATGTCTTTACCATTTTTTACCTTTAGGCACATTTTGCAATAAAGAAATATTTAAAAAAAATTTCCAAAAACATTTAGGTTCATGTTTTAGACAATAAGGTTAGAAAGATTTATACCAAATTTCATCAGAATCGGTTGATTAGTTTTGTAGCTATACGTCACGCCAGTTTTGAGAATGGAGTTTAGAAAACCGAGCCATATCATCGCCATTTTTGAAGATTAATTCAAAAAAAATGCCACGTAACAGCGAAAAGTAGTAATCTATACGAATAAAAGAACATGTCCTGACTGATTCATCAACGCCGAGCCAAAACTCCCGAAGCTAATTACATGAAAGTGAGTAGGTTGCTTTTGTAACGCAAGCACCCACTGAGAAGGGATTTTTCCGAAATTCAACCCTTAAGGGGAGAAAAGCGGTGGCAAGGTTTGTATAGAAATTAAAAATAATATGGTCAGCAGATTTACTTGTAACTTAGTATTAAAGCTCTTCAACTCAATTAATAATACGTATTTTAGCGTTTTTCGAAATTCAACCCCTAAACGAAAGAGGGTTGCAAAGTTTGTGCGGAAAATTAAAAAAATCGGGTCACGTTTACTCGAAACTTTGCATTACTGCTCCTAGACACAATTAATGAAATTTCAGCGTTATTGGAAATTCAATCCTTAGGGGGAAAAGGGGGTAGCAAAGTTAGTATGGCAAAAGAAATATCTGTTCAGATTTACTAGAAACTTAGTATTAATGCTCTTCAACACAATTCTACGTGTTGCTTGATGAAACATTTCAGGAGCACATTTTATTAAGGAGCATTCAATGCAAGTCTACGCGAGCGAAGCCGCGGGCGGAAAGCTAGCAAAACATACCCTAAGTCTCAAAAAGTGGTGAAGAAATTTTTCCCTTAAGTAAAAACCATCATGCAAATCAGCAAATTTCTTCCTTGCATAAAGGTACCCCCTTAATTCTCCGCTAATCATCTTGCCCTCCCAATCATTTTCTCATGTGTATACCTGTTTTCCTATGTTTATATTCCTTGAAGTATGTCGCCGCATCGATTTTGCTCCAATCGTATTGAATTTCCCCTTCAATTTTAATTTTTATGCCTTTCTCTATTTTTTTTCGAGCTCCTTTACATTTCTTGCCCGATCACTTACGCTTTCCATTGCTTCTTTTATTTATTTTCCCCATTGTAATGTGAACGTTGAAAATTTGGGTGATTTTCGGAAATTTTTTGGAAAAAAAGTACTCCGTTAAATGTTTCGGAAAATTAAGAATATATTTGGCTATATTTGACCTATATTACATAGTTTGTTCATAGAAAAATATTGAGATCCAAGCGACTCATGCGCTGCCTTCGGAGGCGCCAAAAAAAAAGTTCCTCCACTGCTGACATGATTCCGGCCGATTGAGTAGCTGAAACCGAAAAAGAAAAAATGTCGTTAAACTGGAAGGTATTTCCCGTACAATGACGTAGGATTTTCGAAAAATATCAAAATCTAACACAACGGCGTGGTAATTAAAAAATTCTGTTTTCTTGCCTATAAAATGGTCGTTTTTTTCAATGCCAAATCGTCAATTTTCATCCAATCAAAAATATCCTACGTCATTGCAGAGTAAACACACTCAAGAGTACTTAGTTCAAATTTCAAGTCAATCGGATAATTGGTCTTTGAGTTACAATGTCAGCAAATTTGAAAAATCTCATTTCAAGAAATAAGGGTTTATACATTTAACTATCGATTTTTGCAAGATAAAATGATTAGAGATACGGCCTTGAAATTTTTAAAGGCAACAAAAAAATCGATTTTTTGAAAGTGTAACACTGGCATAGCCCTTTAATGGGGCAATTTATAATTGGTCATACTTCTTTCCTTAGGCGAAAAATGTAAATATAAATAAACAAAAAAATGCATCAAATGGAAAAAATATGTTTAACAAATGCGCTAATTAGAAAATCAATAAAAAAAATGTAAATATAAATAAACTTTTTTTTAAATGTGTCAAATGGAAAAGCAATGTTAAAAAATGCGATAATTAAAAAATCAATGAAAAAAATGTGAATATTATTAAATCCTCAAAAACGTGACAATTAGGGATAAATCTTTAAAAAATGTTACAACCACAGAATAAATTTTCAAAAAACAATAAATATCAATAAATTTTAAAACTACCATAGATATAAACAATTAGAAAACACGACTACACATAAATGCACATAAATAAACTACACATAAATAAAACGAACAAAAAAAATGAATTTAAAATAAATAAGAAAAATAAGAGTTAGAAAAATAATTCGAGCAGGCATAATTAGCTCTCAAGCGATGGGAAATGAACGCGGAGCCGGAAATATCTGCGGAGCTCTCCCAGAGACCCTCCGCCATTACAGTAGTTACTCGCAGAACTCGGAGACGCGTAAGACTCAGAAAAAAATGTGGCCGTACTCGAAATCACTCACAGGCACTCGGACACTCATAAATGAGAATAACAACCATTCGTGTCCATTCGAATATATATATATATCTACACCCACAGGCGCACTCAAGGTCTGCAAAAACTCGCGGAGTTTCCGAAACTCGCGAGCACTCACCGGAACTCACCGGTGTTCCTCAAAAGTACGAAATTCATGCCCAAAGCTCAAAAATACGATCAATCGATATTTAAGGCCTTAGGCCACGGTAACGGGTATAAAATCACGTGCGAATTTAACAATTTTTTTTCCTCTGAAAAAGTGATTCACTCATAAAATTAATTACACATCTATTTAGTATGGATATCAAGCTGTTGGAAAATGTATTTATTATTATGTACAAAATGGCCGACTCCCCAAACTTCTCGAAACAGCTTTTTTTCAATTGTCATGACAAATAACTTCAACAATTTTCACTCGATTTACTTCAAATTTAAAAGTTATGTTCCTAATTGCAATTCGCAGAGAAGTACGTACGCAATTTCCGATTAATCGAAAACTTTTCATTTTATGAGCAGTTTATGAGCTGTTATAACGAAATTTTTCACTGAAAATTCATTTCTTAAGGCGTTACGCCCACTTGTAGCGCAAAAAAGGCCTTTTTCATGATTTGTTTTAAAGAAAACTACAAAATTTTTTTAATTGATCAATATACCATCTCAAAGAACACATCCTGAAGAACTTTCAGTAATTTTTTTATTGAAAAATATTACATTGTTTAGTGGCAAATGGCCGTCAATGAAATAATGTTTTTATATACACGGTTTGCCGTGACCAACATTGCGGCGAAGTGGATCATCTGAAAAAAAAATGCGGATGGATTTAGTCAAATATAAGTATAAACTAGTCTTTAATCGAAGGATTTTAAAAAATATTCATTTTTCACAAAATGGCGGACAGTCAAAGTTAATGGTTCGATTTTAACGAAAAAAACGGCCGTTTTTTGGCTATAAAACGGCCATTTTTTTTCGAAAAAAAAAATCGAACGATTAAAGACTACATTTTTATGTATTAAATAAGCCTGCAAAATTTCAAGAAGATCGGTTCATTAGTGTTCGAGTAATCTTGGTCACCGACTTCAGAAATGCCATTTTGAGAAAAACGCGTTTAAAGTTTCTCTTTCAACGCACTTTCAACGCGGATTCTTCTCTTTCAACGCTCATGTCTCAGTCAATTTTGTTCGGATCGACTTGAAATTTTCAGGACATATTCTCAGATACTTAAACTTCAAAAAAATGCAATTAAAAAATTGCGATTTTTTCAAAATCGCAAGTGCGGGTAACCCCTTAAGTTTAAATACCTACAACTTTTGAGTAAAACAAATTTTTTTTTAATTCCGTACGTACTTCTCTAGATATTCTAATGTAGCTTTACGAGAATTTTCGTTTTTTGTTCTAGGTAAAAAATTGTGAAAATTGTGAAAGAATATATTAGCAGACGGCCATTTTGTACATCGAAAAAAAAATATTTTTTTTTATAACAGCTTGATATTCATACTAAATAGATGTATAATTAAGGGGAGATACACACCTAGGAGCCGGAAAAAGGTCATTTTTGTGAATTTTTTCAAGGAAAACTATTCGAAATTTCGGATCGGGGTTTCAATTATCTAAAACTATATACATTCAAAAATATGTTTAATTTTCTTTATTTAAAAATATCAAAAATACACAACGATATTGTATGATCCTTGGAGCGTCGTAAAAAAATCTGTGTATACGGTACCCACCGGCGTTTCTTCAAAAATCATCTGAAAAAAAAAACCAAAAAGATTATTAAATTAGATACTATAATCTAGTACTTGTCATAGCCGATTTTGAAAATATCGATTTATGACAAAATGGCGGACGTTTGAACATAAATAGTGATTTTTGGGCCAAAAATTAGTTATTATTTTGCCCATAAAACAAAAACTAAGTAACGGGAAAAAAAATCCAATGACAAGTACTAGATAATGGTGTATGGAATAACCACAAAAAACCTCAAGGCAATCGGTTCATTGGTTTTCGAGAAATTTTGGGTACCGATTTGAAAAACGTGGTTTTGAGAAAAACGCGTTTGAAAATTTGGGAATGAATAAATCATGAAATTTGTCAACTCACATGGAGTCATCTATACCAGGCCCATAGTGTAGGTCTTCTACGGTCGACGGAATGTTCATAGCTTCTAAATCCTCGACCTCGACCATCTAGGTGTATATCTCCCGTTAATTTTATGAGTGAATCACGTTTTCATACGAAAAAAAATGTTCAATCCGCACACGATTTTATACCCGTTACTGTGGCCTAACCCCTTAAAGGCATTTATAGGTGAGATCGAAAAACTGCAAAGCCCGTCGATGGAACAGGTGGCTGCGATAACGTTTTTTACCGCGCTGAGAAAGCTACTCAGTCGCATGCCTTCTCTCTCTCTCTCTTTCTCTGTTTTTGTCTCCCTCTCTCTCTCTTATTTCAATTGCTCACTCGAGTTTCATTGATAATTTTGATCTCCGAGACCGCAGTAGCGACGACAATGACACTCGATTTTGCTCTCTTTGATGCTCTCTTCCGTCGCTCCTTCGCTATCTTTATATCTTTCCCAAATAGCTCCAGCGTCCCTTTGCCCTTTCGTCTACGGCCCTTTACCGCCCTATTATATTCCGGGTAGTTTGACTTTGTCAGCCTTTCCGCTTGGCTATTTCCTGCTTGCGCTATAAAAGGGATGGTATCTGGAACTTATATTTTCCAAAATGGCCTCTTCTGTGCTCTAGAATATATACAGGGTGTTAGGAAGGTCGATGCAAAGCCTTAAGGGGGTGACAGGTCACCTCGTTAGGAACATATCTAACCTAGGTTGCCTTAGTCAGAAGTCTAAGGATTTCGAGTCATGATGGTGAGTATGATTTTTGGAAAATTTCCCAGAATTAGGTACTAAGTCGTTTACCTCTGATGTTAATGCTATTTAAAAAAAATAGCATTAACATAAGAGGTATTTTTATTTGTTGACAAGTTTTTTCATTATTCAACACGTCCCATTTAGTTAGTTGGGTGGATACAGATGATTGTATTGGTGTTTGTCGATTGAATACACATTAAGCTAAGACGCAAATAAGTTTTTAGTTACCAATCATTGTCTGTTTGAACATTATGAACGAGTTGGTACCTAATTTTGGAAAATTTTCCAAAAATCATGATTACCATGATAACTCGAATTCCTTAGACTTTGGACTAAGATAACCTGAGTTAGATATGTCCCTAGCGAGGTGGGCTATCGTCCCCTTAAGGCTTTGCATCGACATTCCTAACGACCTGTATATATATTTTGTAGCACATCACAGGCCATAGAATGTATATGAGAAAAAGTCCACGTGAATCCGGTGGACTTTTTCCCGGACCCAAGCCAATTCGATTTGTTTTTTTAATCTTACTCCATTGACTCTAAAAGACACCCTGGTTTTTTTACATTTTTCTAAACAATCCTTAGTAAAAACAAATTAAAAAAAAAACGCCCTGATTTAAAAATCTGGAAAAATTCCCATAAATGTGTGATTATGTGTAAAAATTATAAAGCTATCACCCGCAGTGGAAGTATGATTTTTTCTGTGCTTTCTGAGCGATTAACATTTAAAAAAAAATCCGAAAAATTCAAGAACCGCTTACTTCGGGCGGATACTTAAATACTTTGATACTCACAATGAATTTTTTTGACCATTTTTGAATAACCAAATCACAATCATGGACTTTGAACAGTTGGCAGTCAATTTTTCGGATTTTTTTCAACGTTAATCGCTCAGAAAGTACAGAAAAAATCATACTTCGACTGCGGCTGATAGCTTGAACATTTTTACATATAATCACGCATTTTTGGAATTTTTTAAGATTTTTAATTCGGCACATTTTTTTTCGGCGAATTTTCTTTTTTGACTAAGGGTTGTTTCGAACAATGTAAAAAAAATCAGGGTGTCTTTTAGAAGCAATGAAATCAGATTTTAAGAAATAAAACGAATTGGCGGGGGTCAGGGAAGCAGTCCACCGGATTTACGTGGAATACCTCATATATATGTATATATATTATATGTATCTAGAATGCATATATATATATATATATATATATATATATATATATATATATATATATATGCATGAATAATTAAATATTCAGTAATATATAGTATAATATAATAAAACGGCCCTTATATTTATGTACAGCAACTTATATTTCCTGAAATAGCCTATTGTAGACTAAAATAGACTATTTCAGAAAATATAAGTTGCTGTACATAAATATAAGGGCCGTTTTATTATATTATACTATATATTACTGAATATTTACTTATTCATGCATATATATCCGAACGTGTTAGACTGATTATATATACATATATAGGGGAACTCGGGGCAAGACGAATATGCGGGGTAAGATGAATCATAAGTCTAGCCACTAAACAGTGTGTGCGAGCACAGTGCCCACGTTGGAGTTGGGGGACAGCGGTGAGGTGAATGAGTGTGAAAGTATCAACTGTGGCGGAAGCACGCGGCTGGACTGAGAAAACAATATCGATTTTTTCACAAAACGATGTAATTTTTGGTAAAGTTCAACATCATTTCAGTTTATTTGAGTTGCCGATATTGATTGGAGACAGGTAGGTAAACACAATGAAAGTACTAATTATTAATACAATAAGAACGGTTTGTCAGAAATTTTCAAGGTTATTGCGTGATTATTCGTTAATTCGTTAACCGTCCAATGGGGCATGAATACAAGCTATCGCAAACCCGGAATATTTTACATCGTACCACTATTTACGTTAGAAAGGGTGAAATGGAACTGGTGAAGCATTTGGTTCCTCTTCAACCGGTGTTTCTACCAGGGGAAGAAAAAGAACTTACAATTGATCAAAATGATATGGAAGCAAGATTATTCGGACTAATTCTACAGAACTTTGACGATTGGCTTATCAAATTGATGGTATTGAGGATGAAACCACTTTTATATGCAAAAGATGCCAATAATTCGTGTCCCATCATTATCCCAGCTGTTTCATCTTGGCCCGCATACGGGGTAAGATGGGAAAAATAAAGGTTTAATTAAAAATATACACTGCATGGTACAAATCAGAAAGACTGATTTTTTGCTTCGAAAATTAAACGATTAATAAATATTAATTAGTTTAAAAAGTAATTAAACTTGACTGACTCATGTATGTATTGTTTTATTTGAACATGACCTTAGCGTTATCATCTTGCCACGACTTGCCCTACACCCCTAAACGCACAACTTTATTCCCCCTCCGAGAACATCCCCAGAAGCAGTTCTCGAAATTAGCACCGACCAATCTACCGTTTTTGACGAAATTTTCCGCTTCTTTTTCTCCTTCTCGTTGTCTCTCCCTGCAGCCTCGCGATAAGCCAGAACTCCCACGAAAATCGTATCTCGCTCGAGGGCGAGCATCCCTCTTTTTTTTTCTGTTTCTTACTCGCGTTCGTGGAACCCTCGTATCACGGTGACAGCGCAAAGAAATACGTGAAAATTCCCCGAGAAAAGGGGGATGAAGCAGGACGCCGGAGTGAGAGAGAGAGAGAGAGGGGTGGCGGGGGATGGGTCTGGGACGGAGATTAGTTCTCGAGGGTGTTTTTCTCCGTTTTTACTAACCCAACAATACATCCGAGCTTTCCTTTGTCCTTGCTTTTACGTCCCGTCTCTCGCAACTGCCTCTTTCTTAAATGGAAAAGAAACGAGAAAGGGGTAAACGAAACAAAAAGGTTTTTTGTCTACGGTTTTTTTCGTAGGTATATATATATATATATATATATATATATATATATATATATATATATATATATATATATATATATATATATATATATATATATATACAGTTCTGGAAGCGATACGTTTATAGTGAAACAAGGAATTCGTGAGAGAAATTAACATGTTTTTTTTATGGTATTGAAGTTTGCATTGTTGAAATGAAACAAAAATAATTTTTTTTCTCGATTAACTCATTTTTTTCTGCCCCCCGTAGGGTACGAAAGCCACTGAAATATTTTTGAAAATTCTTCATCAGGAATCCATAATTTGCACCTGGAAAAAAGAGTTTCAATAGTGGTGAAAATAGAGAAAAAATATGAAAATAAAGGAGCATTTTCGTTGCATTTGAACGACGCAAACTTCAGTAAAATTTTTTTCGACCTACATATTCACCATTCAGTTATTCAATTATCTTCACTCGTTTTTTGTGAGATTTTTCAAATTTACGAAGTCGAATTGAAATCGTGAACAAAAAAGATGGTGAATATTGTCAGGTATCTAGCTTATTGTTGGTTCATTATATTTTTTGGCGATTGAACATTTGTTATGGGGCTGGAGTTTGCATCGGTGGACCGCAACGAAAATTCTTTTCAATTCCTCATTTTGATTATTACCCAAAATTATATTTGGCTCAAGGATTATGATCAAGGTTTCAAATTTCCATGGATCATCGAAAAATATTTTCGGAATTGTAGCTTGAATCTGCTTACGCAAAATTTGGGGAACTCGAAAGAAATGAATGAAATAATTGGGTAATTTAATAATGAATGAATTTTGATTGCGTTCCAACGATGCAAACTTCAACGTCATCGTTTGTTTGGGGTTGTTTGGGTAATTTACAATTATCGCATTTTATCTTCGTTAGTTTATTACGTTCTGAAGGGAAAATTCATTGGGGTTAGTTTGCGGTTATTGTCAGCTTGCAACATTGTTAGTCATCTCATCTTGTCATTATTATTTATCGTTAGCTTATTACATTTTTAGGAAGTTGGACGTGGGTTTGAGTTTGTCTGGGTATTGTCAATGATTACGATTGATTTTCGTCAATTTTTTGCATTTTGTGCAACATGCACAGGGACCGAAATATTCGATGACGTTGATGCATCGTTGGAATGCAACGAAAATTGATTCTTTTTAGTTACTCAATTTTTTCGGCCGATTTAGGCTGTGAAAATCGTTCAAACGTTTCTACGTATTTTCATTAGAGTCTTACGACCGCATGTTTCGGAAAAATGCTTTGGCTAACGATAAAAGAGACGAAATGAAAAAAAATATCGTTGCATTTTGACGATGCAAATTTCAACATTATAATATTTCTTTGGGCTTCCTCAGCTCATTGTTACGTTTATTACATTATCATTCATCTCATATTCATATCATTATTTATCAATACCTACACCATTGTCGTTTATGCTCATAGCTTACTTCAAAATATGAATTTGACATTATTTATTAATACGTATTTTTATAGTTTAAGCTAGTTCATTAAATTTCAAGGAGCTTGAAAGTTCGCTACAAAATCGCCGAAAAATTTCTCGCAGCAGGGAACTTCCACAGGAATATATACAATCGAAGAAAAAACGCCGAAAAGCCAACTTGTCGAAATGACAAACGAAAACTGCGGGCTTTTTTCTACTTTTTTTTTGGTGGGTATCGTCCCGACCGAACCGGACAGAGCTCCCCGATGGGAAAAAAATAAAAGGGCGAACCTTGCATTCGACGGATCATCGCTCTATATCGGACGTGATTGGCGAGATTGAATTTCACCCTTGCAGAGGCGCTTTCTCTACTCCCCCACCCTCTCTCCCGCTCCCAAAGCACTCCGTTGTCAATTCATCCTGATCGTTCTGAGCCTTGTTCTATGTTTCTATGCCTTCCCGGTGAGGTCGAGGGCAACGAGGAGGGAGGAAAGAAACAGTTTTTGCCCTTTACCCCATCCCCTTCCGACTGAGCTCCGCGCCCTCCGAGCTTCACGTTTCTATTCCCATCCTGCCGAGCGAGGAAGAAAACTTGCCGAAGTTAGTAGAGAAGGCAAATTCTCATAGTTTTGTTGACTTCGGAGACTCTCAGGGCGGCAAACAACACTACCCTCTTAAGGCTCGTGGCTCGTGACTATATATGTGACGTAAGAGCTGTCAAAAAATTTAGGCCTTTTTTCTTTTTTTTTTCGTTTTATATCAGCGTCCAAATATTTTTTAATTCCGAAGATCCCATTTTTCTCGGTATCTTTCGGAATATTTTCTGAGGCAACCCCCTTAAGGATAATCTAAGTAAACGAGGAACGTTGTTGAATAAAGAGTATATTAATTGAGATAAAAAAAAATTCTCTTCGGAAAATCAGTCAGCGAGGAGTGTGGGCTGAGAAAAGAAGAGAAGACGTCGCGAAGTAGAAAGGGCAGTGTTTGGTCAGACATGCGAAAAAAGTCACACTGAGACGGGCGAGTAGAATATGACGACAGGGCCATATGCAACGAGTGTGGCAAAGTGCATCAAACTCTCTCCTGATCCTCTAGCACCTATTGTACATATGAATATGCAGTTAAATATTCATGAGCTACACTGTGGGGAAAAGACTTGGTGTACCGCGGCGAGAGTATACGGACTTGAGAAACGATGAGGTCGTTTCGTTCTCTCTCTCTCTCTCTCTCTCTCTCTCTCTCTCTCTCTCTCTCTCTATCTCTATCGCTTTCTCTCTCTCTCTTTCACGAAGTCTTTATCTCCTTGTGTATAACCCTTACTTGCCTCTATCTGCATGTGTGTACACTCGTCTTGTCGACCACAATTCATTTTTCTTTCACCTTCCTCCCCAAAATGACGAGCTTTTTCTCTCAAATATTCTCGTACTTCACCAACCGCGATAAACCCGCGATTAAATACCTACTCATGCGATTCACAGCTCCCAATCTTTGCAACAAGTCCATTTATATTTTTTCACTAGATTTTTTCGTAGATAAAATCTCCGGTATATTAATAATTCGAATCTGCGTGAAAGGAGAAAGAACAAAAGAGGTACCAGCCAACTTTTCTCATCGATCGATCTCGGTGCGAACCTCATCGTCGGAAAATAGACTTCGACGAAAAGATTGTTTGACGTCTGGGACTTTTTCGGCGCGAAGCCCCTTTCGAAGTCAATGCATGAGAATGTTTTACGAAAAAAGCTTCCTGTCATAGATATTCTTTCTAATTGGGATAAAAAAAAATAATTGTATTATTCGAATAATTGTAAAAATAGTAATATTAAAAAAGCCCTTTTCCTGTTAAAAATTCCTTTTAAAAACGTAAAGGGTTTTTATAAATATTTAATTAATACAATCATTTTCAAAATAAATATCAATTAGAAAAAATGTGTATATATATATATATATATATATTTTCTAATTGATATTTATTTTGAAAATGATTGTATTAATTAAATATTTATAAAAACCCTTTACGTTTTTGAAAGGAATTTTTAACAGGAAAAGGGCTTTTTTAATATTAATATTTTTACAATTATTTGAATAATACAATAATTTTATATATATATATATATATATATATATATATATATATATATATATATATATATATATATATATATTAGGTGTACTAAAAAAATCCATTATTTTTGCCTTCCATTTCATGCAAAAATAATGGATTTCTTTTTACTACACCTAATGGTGGAACGCTCAAATGGTAAGAACGGATGCTGAATTCACTTATTTTTTTTACTACACTATTTTACTAATAGTTAGATACTTCTAGATGTTTGCAATCGTTGTGATGGAAAATCAGTATTAATTGTCGTGATAATTAGCAGACTAATTTTAAAGATACAAGTCAAATAATTTGTTTCTTTTTATCGAGATTTTTAAAATGATTTTTTTAAATGTTTGATTACATTTGCTACAATGGTGTAATTTCGCCACTGCCAACGCAATGGGAGAATTCCGAATTGTTCGTTTGGAAAAAGATTTGTCTCATGCTTTTGTGGGGGAAAGAATGGAGTCGGGTACTCAAAGCTTGAAGACGCTTTCGGGAAATTCTCGAGGCGCTTATTAATATATATATATATATATATATATATATATATATATATATATATATATATATATATATATATATATATTAATAAGCGCCTCGAGAATTTGCATTGTAAAACGATATATATATATATATATATATATATCGTTTTACAATGCATTACGTGCTCTCGGATTCCCTTTTTTTCTCGTTTGGGTCTGTTTCCGCTCGCGGCTCCGCACGCCGTAACCGAAAGCTCTAAACCGCGAGAGTTCTTTGATGAAGTCTTGTCATGTCAGGAAGGATACGCATATATGGACGGGTGACCTTTTAAATCCGAAGGTCCCACATTTGTTCGTGTATACAGAAGTGTTTACACGAGGCCTTTCGGGTCGACTGTTCCTAATGGTTCTGACATTTGGATTGTTTTTTCAGCGCCGAACTTCGTCAAGTGCTCTTACATATACTTTAATTGTTTTGGTTTATTTGCTACAGGATCTACAAATACAATTTAATGGTTTTTGTTTACTTGCTACAGTATCTTGAAACACAATCAAATTATTTTTGTCTATTTGCTACAGAATTTCCACATACAATTCAATTTTTTTATTCCATTGCTACAGGTTCTCAAAATACAATTACATTGTTTTTGTTTACTTGCTACAAGATGTCCAAACACAATTGAATTGTTGTTGCTTATTTGCGACGGTATCTCGAAATATAATTTAATTGTTTTTATTTATTTGCTATAGGACCTCCAAATACAGGAACATAAATGAATAAATTAGCTTCATTAATATACTACTATATCTTCAAAAATAATTTAATGGTTTTTCATTATATACCAAAGTCCTTTTGCGCCAGCTCAATGGAATTTGGTTTTTTGAGGCGTGACTCTTAGTACTAAATGATAAAATGGTAAAACGATAAAATTGAATTAAAGTCTGTCCAAAATAGGCAAATTAAGCTGAATACTTTCCGGCCCCATAAATATTATTTCCATTGTTCATTATGTCCTTTCGAGTTTTTACGATCCCTTTCCCTTTTGGCGCCTATCGCTTCATTGTTTTCCGATCACCCATCCGACTGTTTAGGACGACCGGGGGCGATCTTCAGCAGGGAAATGCTTGTACGTACACTTGTATTTGTATACACACGTGTCAGGACTGTGGAATTTCCTGTACATCTGGAGACATCCCTGTGAGTCCATGGACGACCCTACGTCGAGGGTCGAGTTCGGATGACGGAAAAAGGGGGATAAAAAGTGACGGGTAGCAGCAGCTCTGTATAGTCGACTGAACCGGAACCCCCGGTGCTTGATGCCTGGAAAGATGCCTCGAGTCGAAGGGCGAAGGGAAAAGTCACGGGATGAAGGGCCACGAAAGTCACGAGAGAATCTTCGGACTCGTGATAATGTCACTTTAGTTCGGATGGAATACCCTGAATTAATCACGATCAAGGAAAAAGGAAAAAATACTATTCTTTTATTCTTGGAGTAAAAAAATACTTTTGTTTTTTTCTTGGAGTAAACGAAATACTTTTTTTATTCTTCGAGTAAAAAAATACTTTTCTTATCCTTGGAGTGAAAAAAAGACTTTTTTTAAATTTTCGGAGTGAAAAATACGTTTTGTTTTTATTTTTGAAGTAAAAATACTTTTTTTTATTTTCAGAGTAAAAAATACTTTTTTAAATTATTGGAGTACAAAATATTTTTTTTTTATTTTTGGAGTAAGAGATTTCTTTTTAATTCTCAGAGTAATGAAAAAAATTCATCTGAAAAAGAGTTTTTTCTCGTCTGGCTCGTTGTGGCTCCTTGACAGTAACATTTTCCTGCGTCACGCTGCACTCTCTCTCTCTCTCTCTCTCTCTGCGTGTTCGCTTTTAATTTAACTTCTGACGGACCAATAAGTTTCGTCCCCGAGCGCTGTCCCGCAGTCCCTAACGATCTTGCACCCAACTTTCCTTCAATCTCGAATTTTTAATCTCATTCCACGATTACCATTGATTATTCATTGTTCCTTGTGAATGACGGGAGAGATTGATCATTAACATTTTTATATGGTTTTTATACGGTTTCTACATGCAATGAGTGTGCCTCATTTATTGAATTATGTCCCTTCACGTTTCAAACTTTCGACGGCCTGGCTATAGCCAAAAATATTTCTTCAATCTTTCCAGTATATAATGGTTCTCATAATTATCAAGATTTCTCCGTGTAGCTTCGATTAGGTCACATTTCTTCAATCACAAAGAGTCGCTTTCAGTTTGATTACTCGAGATTATCTGGACTTCAATTATAATGACAATTTTACGAGTTATAATTATTTTCTATAATAATTACAAACATTGTTTTATCATTATTTTTTACATGAGTTTGTACCATTATTATTATTTATAATTATTTTATAATAATGATATGATATTATAGATTTTCGTATTTCCATTTAGCTTTCACATATTGAATATGTACACTCGACTGGCCCAAAAAAAAGAATTATTTTTCAATTATAATTTTTGTTGAAAATGTTGTGAAGAATGACTAAAAATAAGTATTAACCAAATTTTAGCCCTCTATATCAATATTTAGAGGTCGCTCATCGCGATTTACTATTTCCCATTCATTTAACATGGTACAACTTTTGTTTGCCGCTTCTCAGCTTTATAACACGCCTACGAGTAAACGAACGGAAATGCCCAAAACATTGTTTTATAGGAAATTTAACGCTCTACAAAAAAGTTCCTTAGCTTTCATACGATTAATTCACTGGTTCGAATTTTAATCAACGTCAAAGTTGAATCTATGATAAATTTCATGATTTTGTGAGATTTTTGGACTTTTACAACAAAATTATTGATTTTTTGTTTTTTTTTCTGATTCATCTTAACAAGTATTGTATCCTTTTTAAATTATTCCCTAGATAATTTCTAAAATTCCTAATAGATTTAAATTTATTGTTATTTAAAAGTACATTAGTACAATAATCTATTCTTAAACCGAATTCAATTCCCATAGCATGATAAATAAATATCTAGGGAATAATTTAAAAAGGTATACAATACTTTTCAAGATGAAGCAGAAAAAACAAAAAAAAAATCAATAATTTTGTCGAAAATGTCCAAAACTCTCACAAAATCATGGAATTTATCATTAAATCAACTTTAATGTTGAATTAAATTTGAACGAGTGAATTTATCGTATGACGGCTAAGGACCTTTTTCGTAGAGTGTTAAATTTCCTATAAACCATATTATTGGCCGTTTCCCTGTGTTTACCCGTAGGCGAGAAATAAAGCTCGGAAGTGGCAAAAAAACTTTTACCATGTTAAATGAATAAGAAATAGAAAATCGCGATGAAACACCTCTAAATATTAATGTAAAGGGCTAACATTTGGTCAGCACTATTCGCTCTCATAAAAAATGGCTAAAAAAACTGTATTGAAAAAATTGAATAATTTAGTTTAAAAAAAGCTTCGATGTTATTTATTGAAATTGACTTTCTACGCTGTTTTTATCAATTTCTCATCACCCTCGCAACCTCGCTTAGCTCTTTCCACGTGGGGATCAGTTTCTTTGAGGCTTCAAAAGTGCAACGTTGCAACTATGTCTATTTGCATGCGTTTGTCAAGTTCCGACGAAAATATCCATACGACACCCTCAACGTAGTCTGTCGCGTTCACCGCAACATCGGCGGAGCTAACCTGACGGCTGATCCAATCAAACCAAGACACGTCGCCGTCTTCCTGTGTGTGTGTGTGAATGTGTGCCTGTTCGTGTGTCGTTGGATAAGCGCATCAGCGACAATGTCTGCCACGTCGTTCGTGAAAGCGAACCCTTAGGTGAAACGTGCGAGAACACGTGTGGAGCGCCGATGAAAATAAAAACTTTCGCGAGTCACGAGCATCCCCATATTTCCCTCGGAATAGAGGCAAATTTGACCCTTTTTCATACGTCGAAGGGAAACCAAGAGACTCTTCGGAGCATATGATCGTGTTCAGTTCGGAATATTTTACGACGTGTGCCCAAGAGACACTCGCAATGCAGGGGGAATGAAGATCGATCTTGTTCAGTTTCAAGATTTCATTCTTTGTTCAGGCGCGAAAAATAAAAATCTATTGCAACGTTGCGTTACGAATATCGTGACTATCCGAGAAAGGTGAGGTAATAGGCCAGTAAAAATAGACGTTTTTTTGTCAACTTCGCACTAAACTACCGATCCAGTTTTTTTTTTAAATAAGGTTTAGGATCCCTTACTGAGTATAAAATCACAAAATGCTGACTTTGTGAGCTATAGAACGTTTAATGTAGAAATGCCGACGCTCGGCGGGTGACGCCGCGCCGCGGCATCCCAAATTTTAGAGCTTGCACCCGGTAGTCCAACATTAAACGTCCTATAGCCAAAAAAGTATGAATATTAGAAAAAAAAGTTTCAAATAAAAGTTGTGGAGAATAGATTGATCTTTAAAAATGGATGGACGCATTTTATTGATTAATCCAATATTATAAGACTTATCGGCTGAGATAGAAAAACCTGTTCATTCAATGAGCCATAAATCGTAAGCGGTAAGTTTTACAAAAAAGTTCGTGGAAAACAAAAGATGCGAAATTTTATTCTCTACAATAATGGTTTCTATGACTTTTGCCCTAAAGTGCATAGTTTCCGAGATATCGGCCGAAACCGTTTTTTCAAGATGGCGCCTGAAGCTCCACCGGAATCTGTGGGCATTTTGTGATTTTATACTCAGTAAGTGATCCTAAAATTTACAAAAAACATTGGATCGTCAATTTTGTGCGAAGTTAAATTCTATTTTTACTGGCCTATAAGCGTGCTGGCGTAGCGGCTCAGTGGTCAGAGCAGTCGACCGGCATTCGAAAATTCCCGGGTTCAAATCCGGTCCCAGAAGCACACCCCATTTTTTCTCGAATACTTTTCTTGGAGTTTTTTTTCGGGGGATTACAAATGGCGGCCAACGTGGAGCCCACGGCAGAATCAAGAATATACGGAACCAGAATTATCCTTGATTACCGTAGAAAAGAATCCCCTCCCTGAGATAAGAGTCTCATTGAGCTAGTCAATGTTGAGCCCCTCCCGCCCTGGCGTAGCTCAGTGGTCAGAGCAGTCGACCGGTAATCGAAAGGTCCCGGATTCGAAGCCCCGCCCAGAAGCGCACCGCATTTTTTTCTCGGATAGTTCTCGTGGAGTTTTTTCGATGGGGTTACGCTATACACAGGGTGTCTCTCTTATCTCTGCCACCCGAAAGTTTTGTTTGGAACGTTTTTTTGTGACGTCGATAATTACCGAGTTATTTCGGGTGGCAGAGATAAGAGGGACACCCTGGATATGAAAGGCAATGTCCTGACTGATTTACTAACTGACTCATCATTGCCCAGCCTAAACCGCTAAGGTAGAAACGTGAAATTTAGAGAGATTTATTATGGAGGCATCATTTAAGAATGGATTTCTCGAAATTCAACCCCTAAGGGGGTGAAAGGGAGTGGCAAAGTTTGTATAGGAAATAATATTTTTATGGTCAAATTTACTTAAAATTTGGTATTAATGCTCCTCGACACAATTAATGAAACACGTATTCCGGCGTTTTTCAAAATTCAACCCCTAAGGGGGTGAAAGGGGGTGGCAAAGTTTGTATGGGAAATAATATTTCTATGGTCAAATTTACTTGAAAGATAGTATTAATGCTCTGTGACACAATCAATACAACACGTATTTCGGCGTTCTTTAAAATTCAACCCCTAAGGGGGTGAAAGGGGCTGACAAAATTTGTACGGAGCATAATATTTTTATAGTCAAATTTACTTGAAACTCGGTATTATTGCTTTTCAACACAATTAATAAAAGACGTATTTTAGCGTTCTTCGAAATTCAACCCCTAAACGAATAGGGGTGGCAAAGTTTGTACGGACATTTTTTAAAATCGGGTCAAATTTACTTGAAACTTTGTATTACTGCTCCTAGACACAATTCATGAAATTTCAGGGTTTTTGGAAGTTCAATCCTTAAGGGGAAAAGGGGATAGCAAAGTTTGTGTGGTAAAAGAAATATCTGTTCAGATTTACTTGAAACTTAGTATTAATGCTCTTCAACACAATTCTACGTGCTCTTTAATGAAACATTTCAGGAGCATACTTCATTAAGGAGTATTCAAAAAATGGGTGCTAAGAAAATAAAAATTGAAAAGGTTATGGGCCTGTAAATATGGCCGTGAAAAAAACGGGTTCAGGCGGGTGACATGATACCAAAGCTCCCGTGCATCTGAAACAGAAATAAAAGCAATTCTCTTGATCAATAAGAATATCATTATGGCAGATATCGAAGAGAAAATATTATTTTTTCTAAATGTCGACTGTCTGGATCGAAGTTAATTTTTCGCTCTATTTTCTTCAAAGTATTACATTTTTTTGAAATACTTATATCAATGATTTTGCGATACCCGAGGTAGGGACGATAGAGGAATATATACCTACTGAAGGTCCGTACCAAATTTGAAGTCAATCGGTTGAATAGAACTCGAGATTTTATGTCAATCAGGTAGAACAAGTAGTTTCGAGAAAAACGGGTTTAAAGTTTTAAGTATAATTTCAGACAACCGCAACTATCTAATAAGTGGTATAATGGCATGTTATACTTGACATTACATTTACCTTACGTTAATCGGCCATTCCTGCCTCATAAAGTGTGCCTTCCTCGACTTCGAAATGATGATTTTATGAAGCTCCTCCTTCCCTGCGAGGAGTTCTAGCATCCTCAGCAGCTTCTGAAGTTCGTAGCTCCGACCGGTCGACCCTATTGTGCCCTCGTTTGTTGGCGTACGAAGATTGGAAGTAAATATTGGAAATTTCGGAATTTCCTCTTGGGGACATATTCTTAAGTCTATACTCTAAGAAAATGCAAAAAAATCGATTTTTCCAAATTTCTGGAATAGAATGCTGCCTTAAGTCTGAATAATTTTTCATAATATAAATATATGTATATTGTGTATTTATTATATATAAAATTATTTATATATTTTTCAATATACGAATTTCCTGAGTTCCAACGTATATCCTTGCGGATTTTTGCATATTACTCTTCCCAACTGAACCCTTTCCTATCACTACCTACCCGCATTTCCGTCACAGCCGTCTTAAGGCGGGATATACATTTAGACAGGAATAAAATAAGCAATATTGAGGGATTTTTTAAACTAAGAAATAATTATTCTACAATTATCAAACTTTAGGTATACTTTAATAGTATATTTGAGTATACAAAACAATTTTTTTTAATTAATTCATCATCACGGAAGTTGCGAATCGGCGTGCAGTGGAGATTCCCGTAGATTTTGATTTGCAAAAAAGTTCAAACATTTTTTCACTTAGAACATGTATAGTGTCTATGTGAGGGTAATAAAAATGAAGAAAATGCAAATTTAAAAAAATGGCACGCATTTACAAAAAAATTAACATTTGACGCAACATTTCTGTAAAATGTGGATTAAAAAAAGTAGTTTTTTTTTCTCCAATTTTGCAAAAATAATTCTCGCCAACTAGAACGTACCAATATTATCAATATTTCTACCAAGTTTCAACTCAATCAGCTTAATAGTTTTTGAGTAATCCGGCACGCCAATTTCGATAATGCAGTTTTGAGAAAAACGCGTTTGAAGTGCACGCCCGCTACGAATCTGAGCGGTGAGGCACAGCGTTGACGGGCTGTGACGTTTGACGTTTATCGAATTTCGCTTTGAAACTTTAGAAAAATATTCTACATCTATAGTTCTATCGATAAAAAAAAGAAATCGATGTTTTGATCCTTGTAAATGTATATTTGGTATATGTATATTTGTAAATGTATACTCTGGTGCACAGGCGTTTTATTCAAGTATCTACATCAAGCTTATATACATCACAATAGGCTTTTTACTATAGTTTATCTTGTGAATTATACTAAATGTTTGATTGAAAAAAGAATCGTGATTTTTGTACTGTACTCAAGTGGAGTATACAGGGTGTCCTGTTACGAATGGATAATCCTGCAACTGTCGATAGGTCAAATCGTGTCCCACTATATGCTTGAATTTCAGTTCAGTGAAAGTCCCCCGGTTTTCGAGATTTTGGGCTTTATGTTATTTTTGAAAAAAATAATCTGCTTTTGGTTTTTCGCATGCCATTTCTACAAATGACATGAATCGAGAATAACTAAGCAAATTTTCAAAGTAATTGGCACGATATGCGTTGTACATTTTTTTACACCGTAGGTTATCAAAGTTACATGTTCGAATTGGTTTTAAACTTTCGAATTTAAAGTTAAAAAGAAGACTTTCTCTAGATAAAACAAATAACTAAGAGTATTTAAAAAATAACCGGGTAAAAAAAAATGTATTATTTGTAGAAATGGCATGCGAAAAACCAAAATCAGATAGTTTTTATCTCGAAAGCAGTAGGACTTTTACTAAACTGAAATTCGAGCATATAGTAGGACATGATCTGGGCTATGGACAGTTGCAGGATTATCCATTCATAAATGGACACCCTGTATATTTTACTTTGTGCTGTACTCAAGTTTATTACATAGACATTATATATATATATATATATATACGCAATAAAACATCGTAAAAGCGAAGCTCCATCTATGCGAAACAAAAACAAGCATAATTTTATCTTTCACCAGGAAAGCAGCCATGCAATTTTCCCCGTATTTATTTTTGTAAACCGCCTGTATAAACAAACTTTATATTTCCCTCCTCTCTCTCTCTCTCTCTCTCGCGCGCGTTTCCTGTTCTATACACTATTTTTTAGAGACCGCTCTTTCAAAGAAGTCTCCCCCCTGGCATAGGGTACGTGCACATCCATCCCTTTTCTCCACGGCCCTCTCCAATTTCACTAATGCGTCATATGTATTACTTCCAAGTTTCAGAGATCCCCTATTTATCTCTCAGCCTGATTACGATCGATCCTCGACAAGTGCAAAATTTCGTCGCACGGTTTCGGAAAGGGAATATCTACGATACGCTAGTTTACGAAGGGCGGCGGAGGGGAGGGGGTGCAAGATGCGAAGGAATCGCGGCTTACGGGGCTTTTAAGAAGGCCTGATGTAAAAGCTTCGTGACACAATCGAGAGAGCGAGAGGGGGAGAGAGAGATAGGTGCAAGGGAAAAGTGGGATGCTGAGTATCAGAAATTGTTTTTAGAACGACATTGAGCCAATCCGTCAAGTGGAAAATCTCCTAGATGATGACGGTTTTAGTCTTGTGTATGCCAGTAGGAAAAAAAGTCTGAAAAAAACCCATTTCTATGACGCCATGTTGAATTGAGAAAAGCAATGTTCTCACATTCTCAGCCGAAGAAAGCTTCTCGAAGAGAAACACCTTTTAGAATCGAATCTCGTGATATTTGGAGTATTTTTTTACGACGTCATGTTAAATCCAAAACGGCTATGTTTTCAGAGATCCTGGACCTGAAAAAGCTTTCCGACATGATATAAATTCGAGAATCGAACCTCGTTTAAATTCGAGAATCCAACACCATTTTGTTCCAGACATCGTATTAATTGTTAAAAAATCCTTTTTCCCACATCATGATCGTATCCATTTGAAAAAGCTCCCTTATGAGAAATAACTTTAAAAATCAAATCCTCGTACCACTTAACATTACTTTTTACGTGACGCTATGCTAAAGTCAAAAAAGCCATTTTTTAGATCCTGAACATGAAAAAGCTTCGTGATATGAAGTACTTTTGAAGTATGAAATACTTACACTGATACGGCGAAAAATAAATAAATGGATGGATGAATGAATGAATGAATGAATGAATGAATGAATGAATGAATGAATGAATAAGTAGATAAATAAATAAATAAGTGAATAAGCCATTTTTTTAGATAAAAACCTAAACCTTCTAAATAAAAACCCAAACCTAAAAAAGCTTCGTTATATGAAGTACTGTTGAAGTATGAAATACTTACACTGATACGGTGAAAAATAAATAAATGGATAGATGAATGAACGAATGAATGAATGAATGAATGAATGAATGAATGAATGAATGAATAAGTAGATAAATAAATAAATAAGTGAATAAGCCATTTTTTTAGATAAAAACCTAAACCTTCTAAATAAAAACCCAAACCTAAAAAAGCTTCGTTATATGAAGTACTTTTGAAGTATGAAATACTTACACTGATACGGTGAAAAATAAATAAATGGATGGATGAATGAACGAATGAATGAAAGAATGAATGAATGAATGAACGAATAAATGAATGAATGAATGAATGAAAGAATGAATGAATGAACGAATGAACGAATAAATGAATGAATGAATGAATAAGTAGATAAATAAATAAATAAGTGAATAAGCCATTTCTTTAGATAAAAACCTAAACCTTCTAAATAAAAACCCAAACCTAAAAAAGCTTCGTCATACCAAGTATTTTTGAAGTATGAAATACTTACACTGATACGTTAATAAATGAATGAATAGATAAGGAATAATAAATAAATGTACGAATTAATGAATCAATCAATGAGTGCATGAATGAGCGAATAAATGAATGAATAAATAAGTGAATAAATAAATAAGTATATGTATATATATACACATGTATATTTGTATTCCGATCAACTTGTATCTGGCCCCGGGGCCTTCGAGTCTTCATCACCTTCCCCATTGATCGTTCCAAGTTTTTTCCCCGGTGGGTTCCGGTTTTTTTTGTCCCGTTCCGACTTGGGCTGCGTGGCAGGCTCGCCGGTGTTTACGTGTACAGGAACGATGTTGGGCAGTGAACTTCAAAAGCCCCAGAGAGCCTCGAGGAGACGGGGCAAAGCTTCCCCCGAGCTTGGCGACCTGTGTGCGCGCCAGGACTACCGAACTCTCACTGCAAACGCAACTTTCTCGACGCCGCGTCCCCCAGTGGGATTTTCACGTACCCGTTGGGTTCTCCGCAAAGCGCTTCAAGTCCTTCGTCCACTTGGCTCTGCACGCTCAATCCAGGCAAAATTTTGTCGTTCACGAATTCCCGTTGAGAGTATACGCATCAAGGGAAATTACACGGTCGTGCGGAATAAATATTTGTGGCGCAGTTCCCGACGTGGGCTATTGACATTTTATTTCATTTAATTGCGCCGGAAACGACCGCGTGAATCGATAAAGCAGGCAGGGTTGAATTGGTTGAAAAAAATCATGTTTTCTTTTTCAGACCCCATTGTGCCGCTTTCGGGCTTACTTTATTTTTCCATTGTATGATTTTTTGGGATTATTCAGTTTTTTTTGGATTCGGCTCGAGGTAAAAATGCAGTGCTTCTTTGACGAAAATTGAAACTCGTTTTTGGCTCGCTCTCTCGCTTTTTTATTCAATTTTTTACAAGCTCGAGCGAAGAGAAATGCGGAAAAAATGGCAAAGGGTTTCTCAGCTCGTGAAATTCTCCGTTTTTCGAAGGGGCTGGCCAGACTTTCGGAATTAAACTAACCTCGTGTTGGCTGCGGATCCAAAGGGGAAATACAAAGCGCGGTAGATTGAAACTTGTGCGCGAAACCTTTTTTCCGACGTTTTTGGCTTTGCACAAAGCTTTTGTTTCATAAGGAAGCTCGATACCGACTGGGCCACTTGTTCGCAGAGAAAATTCGCGAGTGGATGAAAAACGATGGGGTAGAGGTGTGGACTTTTTTGTTTCGATCTTTTTCTCGTTTGGCGTCGTATATATAAACAATTGAATCGTTGGAAAATAATCCTCTATTTTTTAATGATTGTTTTTAATTATGAGAAAATAACTTGCGATAAGAATATATAGGCATCGAATATTAATGACAATAAACAACACTAGTAAAGAAATGATAAAATGAAATACAACAATAAAAAAAAAACGTACCAATTTTATTATGTTAAGGGAGACTTTGTCCTTGGAGTGCCATATTTCAGGTGTTTACATTTTATTTTTTTTAACGGAAACGAGTAAAGCTTTTTGAGTGCGGTTTTTTTCTTGCTTTTATTCATGATATACAGAAAGTAAAAAAAAAAAAAAATTTGAAAAAAAAAACCAAGATGGCGGCCGTTGCAGCTTCGCGAAAACAGGTCCTCAAATCGCGGGAGGTAAACGGCTGACATCACTGCCCCCTCTTTGTTGATCTGAAACACAAATTCAAAGCATATTATCAATCTGTGACTCTTTGGTCATGGAATGACGGATGGGTTTTTCGTTTAGTACAAATTTCGGAAAATGGCGGCAATTAAAAAAAAATCGAATTTTCGCGTGTTTTTTCGCATTAAAAGATAAATAATAAATGCAAAAATGTATCTATCGAAAAAACGATCCGTCATTCCGTGAAGACATATTTTCTGAGTATGCTCTCCAAATTTCAGGTCGATATGTTAATTACAGCGGTCAGGAGAATGTCAGCCATTTTTAAAAACGTGTTTTCGAGAAAAACGCGTTTAAAGTTTTGTAATGTGTTTACACAAATGTGTTTATAATTACCGCTAATCGGCAATGCCTGGTCCATAGAGGCATCCCTCCTCTTCTTCTAGCTGCTCATGTTGAGCCGCTAACATCTCCCGCTGCATTTCAAGGACAAAGTCTCCCTTAATGACAACTAGCGATGAGAAATATGTGGAGGAGGGAAGAAAATCTAACCCGCGAGAGTTACAGGAAATTCAGCTGCTACTATTACTACTATTGCTACCACAATAAAAAAAAAACAAACAATTATTTCGTTTTTGAAAATATTCTTTTTAAAAGACGATCAATTTTCAAATTTTATTCTGTAATCTTGTTTTTTTATTTACTTACTATTATTCTTCATCATAATTGATTTTCATTCTCTCATTATTTATTATATACATGTAAGGATAAATAGTAGTAATAACAATAATAATACATCGTTACGAAATAATCCCTACTAATTTCTTTAAGGATTTTTTTTATCGTGATAAAAAAAAGGTTGCTCAGAGTACATAGACAATTAAGGCTTTATGTACGCGATTTCGCCGATTTTCGAAGGTACTTTTTTAGACGCAGTTAAAAAAAATTACGCATATATTGACAGCATTTTTTTACAGATCATTTATGCACATGGTTAAGTATATGTAAAAAAAAAATCAGAACTATTAACAAATGGCGGAGATATAACATAATGAAGCAATGTATTTTTTTTGCGCGCGCGTTGATGGTGAAAGTTTTCGGCATCGATGTGGGTGTCTGAAAAAGAATGAACATATTTATAATTCCATATAGAATGTATCGTCAGTGTGAACCAACAATATTATTTAAAAAAAATTATTATAATAAAATTTCGAAACTTAAAATTTGTTTACTCAATTTTCTGTCGGTATTTTATTTTTTATATTTTTTTGTGTCATTGAAATTTTTGTTCACACGATAGGTGATGATACTAAGAATATGTTGTAAAAATATCAAAGCGATCTGAACTTTCGTTCAAGAGTTAGAACCTTCAGAAGGTTCAAAAAACTAAATCGTGGAAAAACTGGAAGTTGGCGGTCGGGCGCGCCGCGCCGTATCTATTATAAATGCAATCTTACCTTATTTAACAGCTTCACAGAATTTTTCAATTCTGTCAAGCTTGAAATATTCCCAACCGTGCAGGCTAATGGAAACAAAAATTTAAAAAAATGCAAGATTTTGAAAATTTTGGAATATATGAGGCCTTAATAACTATAAAAAAGAATAGTCAATAAATAATTAAATGAAATTCTAGGAAAAACCCCAAAATACTGATAATATAATCATTAACACATTTATACACCCATGAAATCTTATATGACAATTTATTTCCATTCATCGCGAATTATTAATTGGGAAGAAATTCTTGCAGATGGGATAATTACAAAGAAGAGATGTGTTTTTTGTTCCCCTGTGAGAGCGTTGGTTCGCATAGACACGCGGCCTATAATTTCGTTTCCCCGTGAATGTTGCTATCAAAGGCACACGCATACATGGGCTCCCTATTTATTTGGTACTGTATATACGTCCACAGTTGATACTACGTTGGCACTTGTAAGGCTGCAGACCGCATCTCTGCGGGCGAGGTGGCCTGGCGCCGGGCGGGGGGGGGGGCATATTGTAATGAACCCTTTGATGCATGTCTATACGTAGATATAGCATGTATATACGTCGGAGTCAAGTTTACATATGAGCTGAACATATACATATACATGAGGCAAAAAAGTGCCAGCTTTGCTGACACTCGTTCTCGCTGCATAAACGTATTTGATATACGAGCCAGGGCCCAAAAAAACAGGTCGGATTTCAATATTTTTTTTCTTATGAGAGTATTGGGATCACGAGGTCGGGATTTTACACACAATTAATACATATCCTTGCGGATTTTGAGTATTTTTTTCATTGAGAAATAATGATGAACAATAAAGTTATTATTATTTAAGGGGTCTTCTCACTTTAGACGCTAAAAAGGGCTATTTTCATGAATTTTTTTGATAGGTTTATATTATAGATATTGATATAAAGTTGTTACACTTAATAAATATACTTTCGAAGTACGTAAAAAACAATTTTTTATGTATTTATGTAACCCAAACGAACTTTAAACGCGTTTTCCGCGAAACAACGTTTTTCGAAGGCTTGTTGATAAAATCTTCGAAACTACTGAACCGATCCTTATGAATTGTTAACCACATATTCGTTACAACTATAGCTATGGCGCATATCAAGGATTTTTTTTAAATTTTGATATTTACTATTTTTTTTTGCCAAAAACGGTGAAAAAACACGTTTTTTTGTTTTTTTTTTTCGAAAAATGTCCGCCATTTTGTTATTTTTGCATATATCAAAAATCTTTTGTAAAAAATATTTTGTTTCGGATGATCCATTTCCGAGATTTCATCAACAGGGCAGACCTACGATTTATTTAGGACATTTTTTCAACTACTATTTCGTCTATAAATAGTGACTTGAATAAATATCTATATATAAATTTAAAAAAAAATGTATTTATAAAGTGTACCAACATTTATATCAATATCTATAATATAAACGTATAAAAAATGCATGATAATACCTTTTTTTTAGTGTCTAAAGTGAGAAGTCCCCTTAAGCAAAGTACGAGCAGGGCCTTCATAAGTTCGAATCCAAAAAAACAGGTCGATTTTCAATATTTTTTCCTGATGAGTATATCGGGATGACGAGGTCGGGATTTTACACTCGGTTAATACATAATCTTGCGGAGCTTGAGCTTTTTTTTAATTGAAAAATATTGTTAATCAATCAAGTTATAATTATTTAAACAAAGTGCTGCCATTGCTGCATGGGCAATCGGTGTGGATCGTTCTGGCAACTATAGAGGCATCTGAAACGAAAAATAAATAAAACATTAATTTGGTTATTTCTCAATAATAATATAAAAGTTAACAATATCGAAGGTGACGGTGTTGTATTGTTAAAACAAATTAGAGCGCATTTTGGTTTTTGTATGTAATGACTAGTTATTATTTTTCATAATGTTTATATATGAGATTTGATAATGTTTATATATAATATTATATATGCTCCGTTTTAATAAGAATTCATTAACGGGCCATTCTAATCTAGAAGCCTACATTTTTGCCGTTTTTTCGGGCTTGATATAAAAAAAACGAACAATATTTTTACCATCTAATTTTCACTCTTTTTATTGATGTTTTAAGAACTTGCAAAAAAATGGTCATAAGAAAATAAAAATTGAAAAGGATGTGCATATAATTGAAAAGGATGTGCCCTTTAGATATGGCTGTGAAAAAAACGGGTTCAGGCGATATTCAGTTCAGGCGGCCGTTTTAAGGACTTGCAAAAAAATTATGCTGAAAAAATTAAAATTGGGAAGGTTATGGCCCTTTAAATATGGCCGTTTGAAAAAAACGGCTTCAGGCGGGTTCAGTATAATAATAGCACTTTTGTATGACCGGATACTTGCCTGAAATTTTGGAAATTACGAAATTGACAAGCCGTGAAAAAAAAGTTTGACTCTCGACCAAAAATAACAATTTTTATAATTTGTTATTAAAAATGGATAAAAATATTTGAAAAATCACCCGGTTATGCGATAGAAAATGTTATAACCACGCTCTGTCCGAATTTGAAGGGAATTGGAATCCTAGATTTTGAGATATGACTTACACCGTCTCATAAAACATTCTTTCGAGAAAAATGCGAAAAAGAGGGTACATCTCAGCGGGGCGGTTCGCCGTAGCGCAGTGGGCGATCTGACCCTTTACAAACATCCTCTCAACTCGGTCAATTTTTGAAATTTTTACAAAATCTTAAATGCAAATGAAATTAAAGCCTCCCAGCTATAAAATTATGCAATGATAAAAACAAATTTTCGAAATTCGAAACGCGGTGGGTGATCCGACTTTTTATAAGAATGGTCGTAACTCGGTCAATTTTTGTGGCACTTAGAAAATCCTTATTGCAAATGAAAGTTAAGGGGGGAGATACCCTTAGGCGAGAAAGAAATGGCTTATTTTATGGATTTTTTTTTTCAAAGGAAAGATTTCTTCCCCTTTTTTGCGACTCAGGGTACGTTTTATCACTATATTCGTTAAACGGTTTGCGGCGAATGTTGTCAGACGGCGTGACACGGAGCGTCGGTGGGATAATCCGAAAAAAAAACCAACAAAGATTTTTCTTTCATTAACACTCGTACGCAGAATATGAACCAACAAAAAGTGAGAAATTTTGAAAATCGATGAAATCGTACATTTTCAAACAAAAAGATTGAATTTTCCGAAAAAGATGGCTACATTTTGCAATGAAAAAAGACTCTTTCTTAATTTTCAAAAACATTCACGGTCATGTTTTAGACAGTGCGATTAAACATATTTATACCAAATTTCATCAGAATCGGTCGATTAGTTTTTCAGCTATTTCAGCTTCGCCATTTTGGAAGATTAATAAAAAAAATACCATGTAACAGCCAAAAGTAGTACAAAAAACATACCCTAAGTAAAAAAAATTGTGAAAAAATCTTTCCTTCTAAAAAAAATCATGAAAGCAGCTAATTCCTTCCTCGCCTAAAGGTATCTCCCCCCTTAAGCCCCTCGGCTAAAAAAACGATACAATAAAAAAAATCTTTCCAAAATTTCTCATTTCATCCTAACTCATTAATACTTATGAGTTACTAGCAAGACAAAAGAACTATTCCCGTTTCATTTTCGACCATACGCCGATATGACGAACGAATTAAAGTTTCCACTTGACAAAAAGCGCTCGCGGGCAAATACAATGCCGGTTTCACGTGACCCGGATAATGACACGCGCGCCAGCAGTGTTAAACTCATCGCGTTCTTCATCGGCCAAAAGCGGAACGAGACGAGTATTCGCGGATGCGCGTGTCGAAGCACGGGCGAATTCTATCTACGTGCTTAAAAAAATGAATATATATATATATATATATATATATATATATATTCCGAATTTTTCGGTAAGCACCGAGCGCGAGTTGATCCCGAAGTACGCATGCACCTCGCTAACGATATATGAGGGAAAAGTTTGTACGGATTCTAGGGGATGAGGGTGGATTCGTTTTTGGCCATTTTGCCACTAATTTGGTAAATTCCGTAGAGGATGGGCAGGATGGGCTGGCTATGTGCATGTACTTGTCTCATGACTTTGTTTGGTATTCGCGTGTGCCCTTTAAAGATCGATATATATATATCGATCGATATATATATATATCGATATATATATATATATATATATATATATATATATATATATATATATATATATATATACATCCTTATATTCATCGACATGGGGGTGGACACCATTTTATTGCAGCTTTATATACATTTTATTATATAATATTGTATGTGCATGTTATACAGCTGGATTATATATATATATATATATATATATATATATATATATATATATATATATATATATATATATATATATATATATATATATATATATATATATATATATATATATATATATTTGGCCCGAAAAGTGACGTCCATAAGGAGAATGTAGATGCCTTCTATCAATACCTATCCAAATCACCCCATCTATATTCTACGATCTGTTTTACTTTTTAAAAGAAGAACCTTTACGAATTTTTTTGTTGCCGAATTTTCCTGTAGCATAGATTGTTTTTTTTTTCTCTCTTGTTTTACAATTAGAAGTTTTTTTAAGCAGTTAAGAGTCATTTACAACGAACACTTAAGTGTCTGCCCTTGATTTTGTTAAAACTTATACATGCGATGAAGTGTTGAAAACTATTAGACACGTATTTTTTTTTATCGACGGAAAAACGGTTTTACGAGGTGGAGCCCACTACTCAAAGAAAGACGTGTCGAGGAGTGATTTTTAATTTTCACACACAAGCAGTCCACCGTTCTAAATGTAATAAAAATCCAAATTATTCTAATGCAAAGCCGGGAAAAATTCGCTTAAGAAGTATTGAAAAAAATCAAATTAAGGGGGGAAACTACCCTTTTCTTTGAGGGGTGGTTTCCACCCTTAAACCCATATTTCCGCAGTAAAAAAAATACGTGTCTAATACTTTTCTAAACTAATAGTTTTCAATGGTTTATCACGTATATGAGTTTCAACGAAATCGAAGGCGGCCACTCGAGTGATGTTCCTTATTAGACTAGTACCTATCAGTCTTTTTTTTATCATCTGAACACTAGTGGCTGATCGTCTCAAACTTTTTTTTTTCAAACTTTTGATCAAAATCTAAGGCATCAACGTTAGTAGTCAGTCGGTAATTGTTTTTCTGCTCAACAGTGCACTTCATGATAACACAAGTAAAAAAAGATACCGAGGAAAGGACATACACAAAGGTGAAAAATAAAAAAATGCTTTTTTCTCGAAAACTAAAAAAGATCGTGGAACATAGATGAGGATGATTTGGATGGGGATTCATACGAGCCATCTAGTTTTTCCTTTTGGATGTCACTTTTTGGGTCACCCTGTATCTATATACAGACAGCTCCATATTCGCATATATACATAAATAAAAAGTGAATAAGCGATCGAGGAACATGAAAAAGAAGTTGAGTAAGGAAGAGGAGAGGGGGAGAGAGAGAGAGAGAGAGAGAGAGAGAGAGAGAGAGAGAGAGAGAGAGAGAGAGAGAGAGAGAGAGAGAGAGAGAGAGAGAGAGAGAGAGAGAGAGAGAGAGAGAGAGAGAAAGGGCACCAGGCTGTCCCGGGCATCGATCGAAACGGACCATCACGAGCGGGCCTGGGAAAACGGATTCATTCGCGCCTCCTCGTTCATTCGGGTTTCCCGCGCCGCTTTTGTATACCGGCTCGACACCGGAAAGTACAATCCACATGCGTTGATCTCTCTCTCTCTCTCTCCCTCTCTCTCTCCCTCTTTCTCGTTCTCTTTCTCTCTCTCGGCATGGAAAACCGTTTACGAGTGGACAAACAAAAAAAGAATCGAACACTTCAGGCACAACGCGAAAATACCGATTTTTTTTCATCTTCATACTAATTTCCAATATGGAATGTCAATTCGGTGTTTTTTAATACACAGTGATAAAAGGAAAATGTTATTCTTTTTATATCTTTGAAAATAACTCTGAACGAATTTTTTCTTCTTTTCACGTAGTCAGAAATTAATAGGAAAATATTAATTTTTTTCGTATATTTAGAAATATTGTTGTCAATCGTGGCCTATCAAGCGACGCTCGGAATGTATTTTGTTATGGTGCTAGGGTGTTGTTTATACCAAGAGAAAACCGTCAGTCGAGAAAGAATCCCCGTTGTGATTGCATCGTTACCGCGACCAATAAATTGTATCTCGATTTGTATTCCCGGCTTTTTCAGTTCTTATTACTTCCCATCCACTCATCAAATCCCAACAAATATTTTTCATAGTTTTTTTTTTCCCCAAGTAGTCAGAAACTAAAAAATGTGAACAAAAATTCAATTAACCTAAGGCGCGACATTGTGACGGGTGAACAAACGATTTTTGCATTTTCTCAATGTATACATTTGCAAGAATATGTGAAAAAAAAATTCGAGTTGAAATGATGATATTTGACCAAGTTACAGACGATTTAGCGAGAGCAGGTAGCGCAACGATTTATGTATACTGAAAATATCAATCATAATTCGAGCTATAATTGTACGATTTTCAATTTTAAAAAACCGTAATTCCTCAATTGCAGTAGCTATCGTCGTACGTGTGCGTTTTTTAAATTGAGTCTTTTTCAAATCCCCGATTATACAGTGAAAATGTCGCCAAAATAACACTTTTTCGTTCGAACACCTCCCATTTTGTGAAAAAAGTTTTTTTTTTAAACGCTTATGTACATTGGAAACTATCTTTATATAGATTTATAAAAGTTTTTCATTTTTATTTTTTAGACCAACCATTATCGAGTTATCGATCCGGCCGTTGGACGACATTTTTTATACAGAGGCTCCATTATACCTCAATACCGTGGTAAATTTTTAATTTTTTTTTCCCTAAAAATTTACACAACTAAGTTCAATATATGCTCAATAACATACCTTTTTTCCAAATCCCAATTAAATAATCTAGTGGACGAAAAAAAATCGAAAAGATACGACCTTTCTTCGGCCCGTCACAGTGTCCTTCAAGGGGTACCACCACTGTAGAATTTTCATATTATTATGCATGTTTGAGTAAAATTTCAGAACAGTAGACTATTTAGATTGGGAGATAATGGGTTTTAAAATTGCAACTTTCAACACTGCAGGGTCTGCGTTGAAATTTAGACAGAATAATTTTCCGTAAAAAATATTTGTCCCCAATATAAAATATTTATAAACAAAATATATTTGTAAACAATATAAAATATTAATATTTATAATGCAAATATATTTTATCACAAAATTTTTAAGTTTAGGAACACGATAATTATTTTTTTCTCGAAATATTGAACAATACTGTTCTGCGGCGTTGCCATATGTCTTCTTATTATAGGGGAGGAACATTTTCTCGGTAAAATATTCTGTCCAAATTTCAATGCAGACCCTGCAGTGTTAAAAGTTGCAATTTAAATACCCATTATCTCCCAATCTAAATAGTCGGCTGTTCTGAAATTTCACTCAAACATGCATAATAATATAGACAATGTCTGATCAAAATTTGAACAAAATCTATCGAAATCAAGATTGCGCGCTCGTACTACCTTAAGGGGTAACACCACTGTAGAATTTTCAAAAAATTGTTTTTTTTTTAAATTGGCTTAAGAGATGCTTTGAACCATCTAGAATGAGGGGGAAAAAGTTTGGTACCTGTAAAACAAAGCTCCGCAGGCCCGAGTGGGTCTGCGGTGGCAGTGGCTGGCCCGTGTGCGAGATGTGGACCGTTTTTCTCGGAAAACAATTTTTCAAAACGGCACGCAGCATAACTCCAACAATTTTGACTCTTTTCACTCCAAATGTTGAGCACATCTTTAGAATAACATTCCGAAGAGAAATATGTACGGGATTTTCCATGAGTTAATTATTTCATTAGTTATTAACAAATTATTGTCCCTTTTTTCGGTCGAAGATTGAGTTTTTACATTAAATGCTTGCCAATTGTACAAAAATTCATATTTTCTTATGTTTATGATTTTTGTTATGTTTCTCCAAATTCAAATTTGTGAAAAGATTTTGTACAATTTTAAAATGTACATTTTTTTTTTCATTTAAACATATGACTAATAACATCCTTGAACATTATTATCCCCTTTACTTATCCTTACAACAAAAAAAACGCAAAAAATCACTTAATTTTAGACGTTTGCAGTGGTGTGAGCCTTTAAGACGGAATGACACCTCATCGCGGTCGGTATGGTAGAACAGAATTATAGATACCCAAAAATCTCTGAAACGGCTCTTCAGATCCCGTCGAAACTTTGCCAAACGACGTCAAATAGATAGACGAATAGCTTCCAGCCCCACAAATTTTCTGAATTTGAGAAAAAAAACGTAGATTGGCTTATCATGCGGAACTCGAGACCGAAAAGATGAAAAATCAGATGTTTGGCTAATGTCACGACTTAGAGAAAAGTTAGACCGGGTAGCCACATAAAAAACGAACAATTTGAGCTCTCAATCACCGCACTTCGTTGCATATCTTAGGAGAAAAGTGGTAATCTAGATTTGTCGTGTAATTGTTGATAATTGCGAGCAAATGTCGCCCGAACTTCGACGTGCTCAGTTCACGAGAATTCCGCGCGCGGCGCTCGCCACGTGGTCTGCAGACGACGCGCATCGATGTGCACGAGCTCGATACGCCGGCAAAGTGACAGCTGATATTGGCTGTGTGTGTGAGTGCCATCGAAAAAGAGGAGAAAGTTTGTTTTTCGTATAAAAACGACATCAAAAAGAATTTTTCATGTGACCTCAAGTGCGACGATGGGATTGTGGACGTTTTGTGCGAACGTGGTGATATATCTGTCGAGCTGGAGAGAAAGTAGTCGATTGACTTGTCGTTTTGAACTCGTGACCGAAAATATAAAAAAATCAGACGTTTCGCTTATGTCACGACTTGGAGATTGGCTGAGCCGGGTAGCCACATAAAAAACGAACAATTTGAGCTCGCAATCACTGCATTTCGTAACATACCTTAGGAGAAAAGTGATAATCTAGATTGATCGTGCAGTTGTTGATAATTGCGAGCAAACATCGCCCGAACTTCGACGTGCTCAGTTCACGAGAATACCACGCGCGGCGCTCATCACGTGTGTTGCAGACGATACGCATCGATGTGCACGAGCTCGAACGCCGGCAAAGTGACAGCTGATATTTGGCTCTGTGTGTGAGTGCCATCGAAAAGTCGAAAAAGTTTTGTTTTTTGAAAATAAACGACATGAAAAAGAAATTTTCGCGTGATCTCAAGTGCGACGATGGGATTGTGGACATTTTTTGCGAACGTTGTGCTGTATCTGACGCGCCGCAGAGAAAGCAGTCGATTGACTGGTCATGTCGAACTCGTGACGGAAAAGATAAAAAATCAGACGTTTCGCTAATGTCACGACTTGGAGATAGGCTGAACCGTATAGCCACATAAAAAACAAACAATTTGAGCTCTCAATCACTGCATTTCGATGGATATCTTAGGAGAAAAGTGGCAATCTAAAATAATTGAGTGAGCACGCTCATTACGCGACAAAGTGACAGCTGATAGGTGGCTGCGTGTATGAGTGCCATCGAAAAATGGGAGTCGCATTGTTTTTTTGTACAAAAGTGACGTCAAAGAGACATTTTCGTGCGATATCAAGCGCGACGATTACGGATATTTTCAAGGAACGAATCACCGGGGCGATGTATCCGACGAGCTACAGTTATTTGCTGAGGTTATGTATACAATTTTTGAAAAATATTTTTCCTAAGCCCTCCAAATCTCAACAAATAACATTGAATCATTTTAAAGTTGCGAGTGTTTAAAAAGAATGCCACTAGTGCGAAATGAAATATTTCTTTGTACAACGGAGCCTCCGGAGATCTGGCGTCTGTCGCTAAGCGTACAAAGGTAGCGGCAAACCACCGTTCCTCTTGTCGTGGTCTCAGCAAGTTCCGTCGGTGGAGATCTCTGAGAAGGACACTCACTTTGTAAGACCTCCAGTGATCATTACGCAAGTGCTTCGCCAGCTCATTGCACAGTGTTCTCTTTTCCCCATTGGCAAGTGGCAAAGCACAAAAATTTTTCATCTGCAGCAAGATCTTCACACGTACCCTGTATCGGTACTGTGCAGCGAGATCCATGCTGGCATATTCTATAAGCATATCGCAGCAGGGTCTTTGCACGTCTGTTACAGAACATACTGTGGTGTGCCAAGACCCTGTTCTTTGCAACCGCATTCGACAGGTGCCTTCCAGCAAGATGTTCACCGGCTCGCTGTGAAGGATTCTGTGATTTGCCAAGAACAAGATCTTAGCAGGCCGGATCGACAGGTACCTTACAGCAGGATCATGGCAAACTCGTTGCAAAGCACCAAAGTTTGTCATCAGCAGCAAGATGCTGGCGCGTACACTGTATTGGCGCTGTGCTATGAGAACCATGCTGGCACATTTTATGGGTACCTCGCAGTGGGATGTTTGCACGCCTGTTGCGAAAGATGCAGCATTGTGCCAAGAACAAGTTCTTTGCAACTACATTTGACAGGTGCCTTCCAGCGACATCTTCATCGGCTTGCTGCGAAGGATTCTGTGTTCTGCCAAGAACAAGTTCTTCGCACGATTGACAGGTGCCTTGTAGCGGGAGCTTGGGAGGCTTATTGCGGAAGATACAGTGATTTGCCAAGAACAAGTTCTTCGCAAATCCATTTGACAGGTGCCTTCCAGCGCACCTTTCAAATGATCTTCCCCGCCCTTGCTGCGAAGGATTCTGTGTTTTGCCAATAAATGAATTAATAATTTTAACTTATAATAAATTTAATTGAAATTACATTGTTGAATCAATAACTCTTTTATGGTGAAATATGAATATTTATTTTCTCTTCAATTAATAAAAAATGAAAATTATATATAAAAAATATAAACTAGGATTAGATTCCCTATTATATTTAATCAAATTTTATAATTACGTATTAATTGAGAAATTAATAAATTTAAAAAATTTGGCGGTATTTTATTTTATTTAGAGGCATTTGTTCTATACCTGATAGGACATGATATACATCATAGGACATGATAGTTCTGTACACGATAGGATTGACTTTATAAAGAACTTTATATATTTTCGTTAAATAACATTTTTAAAAAGATATTATTATTATTATTATTATTATTATTATTATTATTATCTATATTATTTCAGATAAAAATGTAGCTTTTATAAAGAAGAGATGAATTAAAATAAATTTATATTTATACGAATTATTAAATTTAAAGTTAATATGAAGGAGGATTTCAAAGTAAATTTAGAATTTAAATCTAGTTAATTTAAAATTTGTTAGTTACAATAATAAGAATTCATTTTTTAGAATTTAAATTAAATTATATATACACTAGTCCCAAAAATTAAAGGAACAGAAAGCTTCGTGCATATTTTTAAGTGTTTTTTGAAGCGCTGTTTCTGTGTGAAAAATGGTGGTATCGAGATGAAAATAAAGCATTTTGAAGCTTCAAGTTTTTAGTTTTTAGATCTGTCGGCAACACTTTTTTGTGACCTACGGTTATCGCGCAATCATGAGAAATAGCGCAAGAAAAAAATTCAATCTTTTTGTTTCTTTTCAAGGTTCCACGAGCTGAGGAATTTTTTTCAGTTAAAACGATGTATAGGTTACTTAGCTTGTTTATTCAGCTTGAATTTCATTTTTATTAGTCTCTTTACGTCAATTTTTTGCTGAAATATCCGACCTTGAATTAAAAAGCATCCATTTGTCTTTGATAATCGATATCTCAGCAACCAATGATCGCACAATGATTTAAAGGGCAGCTTTGAAAACTTGAATACATTTCCTACAAAATTCTTTCCTTGATTATTGAAAATTCTTTTCACCCTTAACATTGATATGAAAAAAGTACATAAAATTGCCGTTTTCTGGCTTTTCAGTAAATCTACCACTATACTACAAGCTTGATCAAAGTTTGAAAAACAATTGGAGGAACAAGTGAATTGTTCCTAAACATCGCGTTATCATCATCAAAATCAAAAGACCAACTCTTTTCACAACTTTCCACTAGTTGCTTGTTAAATTTAAGAAAAAAAATTCGAGACATTTCCAATTTTTTTTTATTTGTAATTAAGGGGTGAGATGCAGTCAGAGGCGTGAAAAAACGAGCATTGTCAATAATTTTTTTTAATAGTAATTAAGTTTGTTTTACAAAAGTGGTTACACAGACTTTTTACGTTATATTTAAACTTGACTTGTACAAATTTTCAAAGAGAAATATTGATTATTTATAACAATATCGCCATCTTTGTCGGACCTCCTTCGGCATGTAGTGCTTTGCGGTGACCATTATAAAATTTTACTGGATCATCTGAAATAAAAAAACCAAAAAAAATCATTAGTTTAATAATAAAACTAATCTTTGATCGAAGCTTTTTTTAAATTAAAAAATGGCGGCTTCCGACAGATAACTTTCGATTTTCAACCAAAAAATCGTTCGTTTATTGCTAAAAAAATATATAAATTTTCAACAGAAATAAAAATCCTTCGATTAAGGACTAATTTTTAAAGCTATCAATAAGCACACCAAATTTTATCAAAATCCATCGAGTGGTTTTTGAATTATGGTCACTGACTTGAAAAACATAGTTTCGAGAAAAACGCGTTTAAAGTTTTTCTATGTCGATACGGTATTATTTGTTCGTAAAATTATGAGCTTGATGAATGAAGCTAAACTTTTGTAAAAAGTATTTTGATCCGCTGAATCCGAATATCACAGTTTTTTGCTGAAAAGTCGAGCATTCAATTGTTTATAGCCAATTGTTAAGACAATTTTACAAAAAATTAAGTTTTTCGGGATGAATTATTATTTTTTTTTAACATTTTGGGCAATTTTAAAACGAAAGTATTCTTTATACAATTTTGCTAAAGTTCATAGTTTTTGAGTAATACATTTTTGAAAATTTCTGAAAGAGTTTTCCAAATTTACACTTGATTTATGTATAGAAATACTAATTAAAAAATTACTTACATCGAATCATCAATTCCTGGCCCATATAATAGGGTTTCTGCCGATGTGGAAGTTTCCAAAATATCAATTTGTTGTTGTCTTCGAAACATTCTGTCTTCCCGGGTATTATCGTTTGCGCGTTTGTCAGCCACGTTTATACGTTGAGAATCTAAAAACTATTCATCGGATTGACTTGAAATTTTCAGGGAGTATTTTCGAAACATCATACTTAAAGAAAAGGTAAAAAAATCGAATTTTAAAAAATTCTTACTGCATCTCACCCCTTAATATGCCTGAAAGATTAAGTACAGTGATTCTACGTAGAGGCAGCAACACACGGTATTGAATATACATAGCCACACACACGAACGCACACACACACACAATTAAAGGGGCTATGCCAGTGTGAACGCTGAAAATTTGGGTGATTTTCGGAGAAATAGAATTTCGGAGAATTTTTTTGGAAGAAAAGTACTCAATTAAATGTTGCGGGAAAAAATATTGAGATCCAAGCGACTTATGCGCTGCCTTCGGAGGCGCCACAAATAAACGTTCCTCCACTGCTAACATGATTCCGGCCGATTGAGAAGCTGAAACCGAAAAAGGAAAAAATGTCGTACTGGAAAGTATTTCCTGTGACGAAAAATATCAAAAACTAACAAAATAGCGTAGTTATGAAAAAAAGTTTGTTTTCTTACCTATAAAATGGTCGTTTTTTCTCAATGCCAAATCGTCAATTTTCATCCAATCATAAATATCCTACGTCATTGTAGAAAAAATATATTCAAGAGTACTCAGTTCAAATTTCAAGTTAATCGGATAATTGCTCTTTGAGCTACAATGTCAGTAAATTTGAAAAATCTTGTTTCGGAAAATACGTATTTAAACATTTAACTATCGATTGTTGCAAGATAAAATGATTAGAGACACGGCCTTGAAGTTTTTACAGGATATTCTTGAAAGTATAAACTGTCGAAAAGGCAAAAAAAAATGATTTTTTTTTAAGTGTCACACCGGTATAGCCCACACTGGTATAGGTATTAAGGAATCAGATTGGTGTCGTTAAATAACGCGGAATTGACAAGCCGCGGGGTCTTTCTTAAAAAAATTAATTTCTTTAAACATTTCACACACACACACACACACACACACACACACACACACACACACACACACACACACACACACACACACACACACACACACACACACACACACACACACACACACACACACGCACACATACAGACAGACACATAGACGTGCATGTGCACAGAAAGCGTAAATCCGACCGTGCAACCTCAACATGGTACGCTTTGGGTGACGCAAATGCCGGCTGTTCACAATTGACAATCAAAATCGTGTCTAAAATGAGTCTGTGTTGTTTCCTGAGTTGTTTTTCAAATTTAAAAAAGAATTGAAATTTTTCGAATTTTTTTCTCAAATTTAACAAGAAATTAGTGTAACGTTGTGAAAAAGTCGAAAAAAGTTGGTCTTTTGATTTTGATGATGATTACACGATGTTTAGGACCAATAGACTTGTTCCTTCAATTGTTTTGTAAACTTTGATCAATCGGTCCGGAAAAACAGTGCGACAGATCAATACGCAAATTTACAAGGCTATTGGGGATACATCAAGCTGAAAAAAAACCTGGCAACCCTAGCCTTTCGATCAACGCTTGTAGTGTTTGTACTTTTTTCATATCAATGTTAAGGGTGAACAAAAAAAATTCTCAAAAATCAACGAAAATTTTTTGTAGGGAATGTATTCAAGTTTTTGAAGCTGCCCTTTAAATCCTTGTGCGATCATTGGTAGCTGAGATATCGATGATCAAAGACAGAAGGATACTTTTTCATTCAAGGTTGGATATCTCAGCAAAAAATTGACGTTGAGAGACTAATAAAAAACGAAATTGAAGCTGAATAAACAAGCTACCTGACCTATCCATTGATTCAACTGAAAACAAAATTCCTGACCTCGTAGAACCGTGAAAAGAAACTAATACTCCAGTCGAAATAGGATTTCACCTGGAATTAATTCCGGGCTTCGATTTTCTTTTTTTATACTTAGGGGGGGAGTGGTTGGTAGTGTCAATCTCGATTTACGGGAAAATTCCCCCGGTGCGTTTGCCGCCATCTTGATTTGAAGAGGGATTTTTTTTTGTTTTTCTAATAACTCGCTTATTTTGAACCTTAGAGTGAAAATGATGGTATTCAAAGTTGTGGGAAATCTAATTCTCCACAAGTTTGGTGATCATAATTTTTACCCTAGGATCGATATTTATAGAGTTAGACTGCTAAAAGGGGTAAAAAACGTTTTATTTTAACTGATCTCGTTTATTATCAAGTTTATTGTAAAAATGGTAATAAATAATCACATAGGAAATTTTATTTCCTTCAACTTTGGTTATTAGCATTTTTACCCTCGGATCAATATTTTCGGACTTATACTTAATTTAAGGGTGAACTTTGTTTTTATGTTCAGTTATTTCGTTGATTATCAAGTTTATCGTAAAAGTGGTAAGAAGTAATCAGGTAGGAAATTTTACTTTCTTCAACTTTGGTTAGTACCATTTTTACCCTAGGATCAATATTTTCGGACTTATACTTAATTTAGGGGTGAACTTTTTATTTATGTTCGGTTATTTCATTTATTATCAAGTTTATGGTGAAAATGGTAATGGATAATCAGGTAGGGAATGTTATTTGCTTCAACTTTGTTTATTACCATTTTTACCCTACGATCAATATTTTGAGTTGTAATGAAGGTGCGGGAAAAAAAATATACAGTAGAACCTCGATTATCGGAACCTTGATCATCCCAACCCTCAATTACCCGAACGCCTTTTTAAATATTTCAAAAATAAAATCGTCCATTTTTAATCGACGAACGGCTGTAACGCATTTTTGAGCGGCTAAGTCTCGCAGCCGTTTGAGAAGGAGAAGTTGCGTTGGGTTGCTCATTGTTGCTCACGGCGGTGGCAGCGAGCAACAATGTATCTTTCGCGCCAACGTTCGGATAATTGAGCGTTCGGATAAAGTAAGTCATCGTTCGGATAATTGAGGGTTGGGATGATCGAGGTTCGGATAATCGAGGTTCTACTGTATTTTTTTCCTGCACCTTCATTACAACTCAAAATATTGATCGTAGGATAAAAATGGTAATAAGCAAAGTTGAAGCAAATCAAATTCCCTACCTGATTATCCATTACCATTTTTACCATAAACTTGATAATAAACGAAAGAACTGAACATAGATAAAAAGTTCACCCCGAAATTAAGTATAAGTCCGAAAATATTGATCCGAGAGTAAAAATGGTACTAACGAAAGTTGAAGAAAATAAAATTTTCTATCCGATTATTTATTAGCATTTTTAAGATAAACTTGATGATAAACGAAATAACTAAGAATATAAAAAAGTTCATTCCTAAATTGAGTATAAGTCTGAAAATATTGATCCGAGAGTAAAATGCTAATAACCAAAGTTGAAGGAAATAAAATTGCCACCGTGATTATTTATTACCATTTTTACAATAAACTTGATAATAAACGAGATAAGTAACAAAAAAAAAACGTTTTTCACCCCTATTTGCAGTGTAACTCTATAAATATCGATCGTAGGGTAGGAACTATAATCATCAAACTTGTGGGGAATTACATTTCCCACAACTTTTGATGTGATCATTTTCACTCTAAGGTTGCAAATAAGCGAGTTATTCGAAAAACAAAAAATCCGTGTTTAAATCAAGATGGCGGCAAACGCACCGGGGGGATTTTCCCAAAAATCGAGATTTACATTACCACCCCCCCCCCCCGCCCCAAGTATAAAAAAAGAAAATCGAAGCCCGGAATTAAATCCAGGTTAACCGAATTTTAGACCTATCTCGACTGGACTATAAAAAAATTGGACATTTCTTTTCTTGCACTATTTCTCATGATTGCGCGATAACCGTAGCTCACAAAAAATGTTTGCCTACAGATCACAAAACTAGAAACTTGAAGCTTCAAAATGCTTTTTTTTTCATCTCGATACGACCATTTTTCACGCAGATACAGCGCTTCAAAAACCACTTAAGAAATGCAAGAAGCTTTCTGTTTCTTTAATTTTTTGGACTAGTGTGTATAGATATATGTTTAATTTTTAATTAAAAAACAATCTAAATTCAATGTTTGTTTTCGTTTACTTTATAAAAAAATAAAATTATATAATAGTAATGTAAATGAAATTAAATTTAATATTTATTTAAAGAAATGAGTTATTGATTGTAATTACCTTTTGTATCAGGGTTAATTTAATTCAAATTTTATAATTTTTTCTCGAATTAATAAGATTTCAATAAATAGTTAATTTTATGTGAAATAATTATTAAAAATATTTATTTAGTGGAGATATTTTATTCGATTATTAAGATATCTAGTTTTTTAATAAATTAGCTTAATTCAGACAATATTTATTTTATTTTATATTAAAATTTAAAAAATTAAAAACTTTAGGGCTAATGTTATTTTTTTTTATTATAATGTATATTAAGTAATATATTGATAAGGTTGATAATATCTATCTAAGTAAAAAATGTTTTAATTTATTTAATAAAATTTAAGATTAAAGTATAATTTATTTTTTTTTAATTAAATTCAAATTGAAACAATGATTAAATTAGTATATTTAAAAAAATTATTAATTTGAATGGAAATTTATTTAATAATAATTAGGAAATTGTAATTTTTTTTTGCAATTTAATAAAACATTTGGCCTCCTCAATGAATTTATTTAAATAGCTGCAGTAATTTAACTGTACAAAGGTAGCATAATCAATAGTTTTTTAATTGAAAACTGTAATGAACGCTGATGGCGTTGGGGGAGGGGGAACCTAACGTGTCGAGTAGGCGAAAATCAGCGCAAAACGGAGAGCGCGAAAACATATATGTAGTAGGAGCACGGTACAAAAAAATACATTTAAAAAATGTATATCTCCAACATTATGGTGCGTCGCTAACTATCCCTTTAGGGGTTGTCTTAGAACATCGTGTATGGAAAATTTCAGACCGAAATTCGATTTCTGCTTTTCGAAATTGTATCATATAACGCCAACAGAAAATTCAACATTGGAAACCGACGAAAGATTTTTTTCCAACTTTTACCCCCCTCCCGCCGGAGGGACGGTTGCGGTGGTTGAAAACATAAAAAATTTATCGTACGATGTTCTTTAAGTAAATAAGCCGACTGTTTAGGAAATTACTGAAAATTAAAAACTTGGGAAAAGTCGAATAAATCGTTGAATAACAACGATACAAACTTCACTCTCATTCTGTCCCGCCCAAGCGTTGCCGTGCGCGCCTTCATTTGTTTTGACGTTAGAGCGCTGGTAGCATAACGCTAAATTCACGGCACCACGCGCGCGAGCACGACCGTCATATTCGGCGCGGAAGTGTCTTTCTTCCCCACTGCGCGAATACATTTTTTTCGCAAACGTTCGTGCACGTGATTTGTGACAGATAAACGGTTTTTTTTCCTGTGTCAGAAAGATACGTATATATTGTGCTGTGATATAGAAATCGAAAGAATCGTTGAACAGCAATGATAAAAGCCGCACATCCATTCTTTCACGCCTAAGCGTTGGGTTGCGCGCCTTCTTTTGTTTTGGAACGCGACCTCTCGACTCGCGCGAGTAGAGAGCAAAGATACCAAATCCGACACGCTCGGCGTGAAGTGTCTTTCTTTTCTACTGCGCGAATAAATTTTTTCGCGTACGTTCATGCACGTGCTTTGTGACAGTTAAACGACTTTTTTTCCAGTGTTAGAGAAATACGTGTATAATATGCTGTGATATCGAGATCGAAAAAATCGTTGAAAAGCAACGATACAATCCTCAAACCCATTATATCACGCCCAAGAGTTGCGTGCGCGCCTTCATTTGTTTTAGCACACGACCGCTGGTAATATCCCGCGAAATTTTCGACACCACGTGCGCGAGTAGAGAACAAAGATCCACATCCGACACGTTCGGCGTGACGTGTTTTTTTTCCCTACTGCGCGAATAGATTTTCCGCGACGTTCATGCGTGTGCTTTATATATATTGTGTTGAAATATTATTTGCGAATATTGCGATTCGCGTTATATTTTCGGACAAATTTCCGAAACATCAATGGGTCGACCGCAGAAAAAAAAATCGTCGCGCAGACATGCCTGGCGTCTCAAGTATGTATTTTCATGATGTTGTAACTATTTTTCTTGTTAGCCCTCCTGTCATACCCTATTTTATTTTTTTTTATCTTTTTCTTTCTCTGTTACCTCCTACCTATTCATTATTTCTCATGACTTTTCCATGCTTTCCCTTCGGTATAATTTTTTTCTTTTTTGCAAATTCATTTCTTTCGAGCATGATGGGGTCCGATTAGTCCGAAATTTAAATATTTCCGTGTTTACACTGAAAAACGCCGGTGTTTTTTTACATTGTTTTGCGTAATCTTTTAAAAATATAGAGTAATTTTTTGTTAAGTCGACATTTATTTTCCAAATGCTCATAACTTCATTACCTTTTTTTCATATCTTTTTTTAAATGCTCCCCATAAAAAAGAAATTTGATAAATATTCAAAATCATTTTCGGCTAATTTTTTTTTCTTAGAAACAATTATCGACTTTTCAAAGAACATAATTTTTTATTTTATTTCTTCGTTACAAAAATATTATTAATTTGGCGTCATTTGCTGCATGACCCATCGTAGAAACAATAGGTTGGGAACGATGGGTCATGCAGCAAATAACGCGAAATTAATAATATTTTTGTAACGAAGAAATAAAATAAAAAATGTTCTTTGAAAAATCGGTATTTGTTCCTAAAAACGGAAAAAAAATTAGTCGAAGATGATTTTCAATATTTATCAAATTTCTATTTCATGGAGAGCATTTTTGAATAAACAATATGAAAAAATTTGATGGACTTATGATCATTTAGAAAAAAATGTCGACTTGAAAAAAAATTACTCTATACTTTTAAGATTACGCAAGACAATTTGAAGAAAAACGTGTTTTCCAATGTAAACACGAACATATTTAAATTTTCGACAAATCGGACAGTCATGCTCGAAAGAAATAAATCGATAAAAAGAAAAAAATTATGCCGAGGGGAAGCATGGAAAAGTCATGAGAAAGAATGAATAGGTACGAGGTTTCAGAGAAAGAAAAAGATGAACATAAATAAAAATGGGCATGGCAGGAGGATTTCTTCGCGTTATTTGCTGCATGACCCATCGTTTCCACGTTGCCATTTATTTCAGTTCCTCTTCTATCTCTTTTTGGCAGAGTTCCTCTTCACATTTTCATATTATCCTTCCTTCTTCTTCTTGCCTATTTTCAACGTCATCCTGAAGTCCCTCTTTTTCTGCTTCACTCTTGTCTCTTCTCTTTTATTCTTCATTAAGACGGAATGACACCTTATCGCAGTGGGTATGGTAGAACGATTACAGATACCCAAAAATCTCTGAAACTGCTCTTCAGATCCCGTCAAAACTTTGCCAAACGACGTCAAATAGATAGACGAACAGCTGTCTGCCCCTCAAATTCTCTGAATTTGAGAAAAAATACGTAGTTTGGCTTATCATAAGCCAATCTACTTTTTTTTCTCAAATTCAGAAAATTTAAGGGGCAGACAGCTGTTCGTCTATCTATTTAACGTCGTTTGGCAAAGTTTCGACGGGATCTGAAAAGCCGTTTCAGAGATTTTTGGGTATCTATAATTGTTCTACCATACCGACCGCGATAAGGTGTCATTCAGTCTTAACGTTCAGCAGTTCGAAATGATCAATCCATTGTTTTCCTGCTATGCTTTCTCCCAAATTTCCTCAACATTTGCCCCCGAATTTGTTGATTGCCTCCCACCATCCTGTTCAATATTTAATTAGAAAATAATCAAAATTTCATGTTTGTTTTCGTTTACTTTATAAAAAATAAAATTATATATAGTAATGTAAATTAAATTAAATTTAATATTTATATAAAGAAATGAGTTATTGATTGTAATTACCTTTTGTATCAGGGTTAATTTAATAAAAATTTTATAATTTTTTCTCGGATTAATAACATTTCAATAAATAATTAATTTTATGTGAAATAATTATTAAAAATATTTATTTAGTGGAGATATTTTATTCGATTATTAAGATATCTAGTTTTTTAATAAATTAATTTAATTCAGACAATCTTTTATTTCATTTTATATTAAAATTTTATTTGTTGATAGCCTCCCAGCATCCTGTCGTATCTCTTGCCTTGCTCACCCTCTCCCACACTTTCATTCTCCATTCCTCTTTTGCCTCCTTATACATTTTTCTCAGCTTTTTTCTTTCCTCCCGGAGGACCTTTTTACTTTTCTGTTTCTTACTCTGACGAATCTTTTGAGCGCTCCCCACATCATTCCTCTCTGTTCTTTACATTTTTCGCTAAACTATTTCGGCAGGCTTCCTAATCTCTTTGTTTATTTTCCTCTTAGTATTCATTCTTGCTCCTTCAGCAGCCTCATAAATATTATCCCTGCACTCTTTCGATTCCTTGCTTCTAGGCCTTCCCATTCCTCCTGAAACGTTTGAGTTCCCTCTTCTTTCCATCCTATCCTTTCTTCATCTTGCTCAAAAAGATCTTCTTCCCGTACCATCTCCCTATCCTCTCTTTCCATTCCTATAGCAAATGTGTGACAGGTAGATGGTCAGATTCCCCGCGTCTTTTCACCTTTAACCAGCTAACTTCGTCCTGACTTCCTCTGTCTAATCCTATCACCAAATCCAACACTGAGCATAACACTCCTCTCTTTCCCTCACAAATGTTTTTTCTCTTCCTTACCTCCTTCTGCCCTGTCATTTAGTACCTTCAGCCCCATCCCTTCATATAATCTTAATAACCTTTGTCCCTTGGGGTTGACTTTTTGTCTTATCTTCTCCACTGACTTCTATCTTCATTCGCTTCTCCTTCATTCACTGCTTGTTCTTCTCCAATTCTTACGTTCCTATCGCCCACTATTAGTACTACTTCATTTCCTCCTGCTTCCTCATCTATCACTTCTTTTCAGTGCTTCTCTACTTTTTCATACCAACATTCAGGCTCCTCATCCTCCCACGGTTATGCCTCCCCATCTCCATTCTGTACCTTCTGCCCCCCTTCGGTCCTCACCGTCTCCTCCTCCCCCAACAACTTCTTAAAATGAGGCATCCAGTCCTCCTTGCTTATGTTCTCGGCCACTTCCGTACTTTTCACTCTGAATTTCTTAACTGCTCTCCACCATCTCTCCATGCATATGATCTTCCTGACCTCCGCCGTCTCTCTTCCATCCACTTTTCCTTCTCTCTTTCTTTTACCTCTGTCCACTTTCTTCTTTCCTCCCCGAATTTCCTCTTGGATTCTCTATTTTTTTCACAAATATTTTTAATGCATTTCATACGCGTCTTTTTTTACTTACTCTCCCTACTTAGCCAACTATTACCCTTCCTATTCCCTTTTCTGGGTTTCATCATGCCGGTAGCGGCCGCTCCCTTCCATATTTACTTCCATAAAGCCAGCAGAGCAAATTTCCCAAAATGGTATTTAATTGGTATCAAAATTTCGTGCTTTTTATGTGCTAATTTTGTGCTCCATTAAAAAATGTTGTGCTCTTGTCGTTTAGCGGGTAATTAGAAATCAAAAGTGCTGTGCTGGTTTAAGATCAAGCTAGCAGAACACTTAAAGATCTTTGCCATATCTAAGAATAAAACTACGTGATATTTATGTGCCTTTTATGTGCTTTACGAATATCGAATAGCCAAACCCCTATTTTTTCGCCCGATATAGACCCTCAAAAAGCCCTCCAATAAGAGCATATACCATTTTTTGGGTATTCTGCAATGAAAATATATTATATTTATGTGCTTTTTAGATGCTCTACAAATATCCAAGAGCCAAACCGCTAAAACGAAAATTTCTCCCAAAACGACCCCTACGAGACCCAAGCTACCCGCCAATACGAGTATTGGCTATTTTTTGGATATCGCAAAATCAAAGTAGTCCACATTTATCTGCTTTTTATGTGCTCTACGAATATGCAAGAGCCAAACCGCTAAAATGCAAATTTCTCCCAAAACCACCTCTACAACACCCAAGCTACCCGCCAATACGGGTATTGGCTATTTTTTTCGATATCGCAAAATCAAAGTAGTCCACATTTATGTACTTTTTATGTGCTCTACGAATATCCATGAGCCAAACCGCTAAAACGAAAATTTCTCCCAAAACCACTCCTACAAGACTCAAGCTACCCGCCAATACGAGTATTGGCTATTTTTTCGATATCGTAAAATCAAGTTATTTCACATTTATGTGTTTTCTATGTGGTTTTCGAGTATCTAAGAGTGAAACCGCATATATGGAAAGTTTTTCAGATACCATTCGTAAAAGACCGAAGTGACCCTCTACCAAGATATTATTTAACGCTACTATTTATCTGACGCTATTATTTCATTCTCGTGAAATCAAATTAAAGCTGATTAAGTCCTTTTTATGTACTTTTCGAGTACTTAAGACGGAGTGACACCTCATCGCGGTCGGTATAGTGGGACAGAATTATAGATACCCAAAAATCTCTGAACCGGCTCTTCAGATCCCGTCGAAACTTTGCCAAACGACGTCAAATAGATAGACAAACAGCTGTCTGCCCCTCAAATTTTCTGAATTTTAGAAAACAAATGTAGATTGACTTATGGTGAGCCAATTCACGTTTTTTTTTCTAAAATTCAGAAAATTCGAGGAGCAGACAGCTGTTTGTCTATCTATTTGACGTCGTTTGGCAAAGTTTCGACGAGATCTGAAGAGCCGTTTCAGAGTTTTTTGGGTATCTATAATTCTGTTCTACTATACTGACCGCGATAAAGTGGAACAATTATAGATACCCAAAAATCTCTGAAACGGCTCCTCATATCCTGTCGAAACTTTGCCAAACGACGTCAAATAGATAGACGAACAGCTGTCTGCCCCTCAAATTTTCGGAATTTGAGAAAAAAACGTAGATTGGCTTATCATAAGACAATCTACATTTTTTTCCCATATTCAGAAAATTTGAGGGGCAGACAGCTGTTCGTTGATCTATTCGACGTCGTTTGGCAAAGTTTCGACGTTATCTGCAGAGCCGTTTCAGACATTTTTGGGTATTTATAATTGTTCCACCATACCGACCGCGATGAGGTGTCATTCCGTCTTAAGTACTCGAAAAGTACATAAAAAGGACTTAATCAGCTTTAATTTGATTTCACGAGAATGAAATAATAGCGTCAGGTAATAGTAGCGTTAAATAATATCTTGGTAGAGGGTCACTTCGGTCTTTTACGAATCCCGGCTGGAAATTTAGTTATGGCCCTAATCACGCTCGGATCAGGTTGCCAGACTGCCATTATATGGCGCTAGTATGGCAACCTGATCACGGCGTGAACAAAAATGTAACGCTGTTCCCGATAACGGCGGGATCTGGCAGCCTGATTACGCCTAAATCTGGCAGCCTCATGGGGCCCTATCCTGGCGCCTGGCGCCTGGCCCTATCGTGGCGTGTATACGGCTGCCTGATCGGATGTATTAATATTACAGAAAATATACGGAACGAATAACATACAACTTTTTTTGTTTATTGAATATTTAAGACCAACTTACATCTGAACAGTTCAACAAAACATACATTTTTGAACTTACTGACAGTCTTTTGTTTTTTTGTTCTTATTTTTGTTAATTTTTATTATTATTCTTATATTTATTATTTTTGTTTATATATTTATTTAAAAAATATATTTAAAAGCTATATCCACACACTTGTGGTCATTCTTTTTTTTGTCGTTCTGAGCGGTGACCGGCCCAGTCCTTCGCGTTGTTCAGCACCTTGCCAACAGCTTGCTGGACTTGATTAAAATAATGGCAGTCCATCAATATTAAATTGTAAATACAAAATCTTTTCTCTGTGGATATCTGTATTCACATACCTCTGAAGGTAATTTTTCATGCCAAAGTACAGAAAGTGACCATTGGTTTCACCATTTTCGTCTGTAAAATCGACTATTTCGGATGTAGCTGAATTTGTGCTTAATAAAGTTTTCGCTGACTGAGGTAAATGTAATGTAAGAGTAACCTTCGTCGGAAAATTTTAAACAAACCGTCAAGTTGAGTGTGTGGGATATTGTTGTTGATGACCCATTCTCGCAGTTCTTCAACTTCATCTCTGTTTCAACGTTGCACATTTTCTTGACCAGGCTCTTTATCTTCGCTGCCATTTAAATTCTCTCCGCTGACATGGGGATCTTCTTCGCTGCCGTTCGAACCCTCTCCGCTGACATGGAAATCTTCTTCACTGGGGTTGAGATTCTCTCCGCTGACATGGGGATCTTCTTCGCTGCCATTGAAACCCTCTCCGCTGGCATGGAGATCTTCTTCGCTGCCATTAAAACCCCCTCCGCTGGCATTAGGATATTGTTTGCTGGTAGCTTTATCAAGACTTTCCTGATCTTGAATTTTATCATTCGGGCCTCTTTCTGTAAATATTCAAATTTTTCGTTAACAAAACAACGTATATCATACTCATTTTTCAAATTATATTTTATATTGATATTATACTATTTTTATTTTTAAAATATTTTTATATTTTTTAAATTATACTTTATATTGATATTATTCTATACACAAGTGTATAAAAATTCATATATTTTGTAAAAGTTAAAAAAAGTAAGGTTATACATACCTGGTACGTGACCATTCGATGGACCATTCTCGCAGTTCTTCAACTTCATCTCTGTTCCAACGTTGCACATTTTCTTGACCAGGCTCTTTGCTGCCATTTAAATCCTCTCCGCTGACATGGGGATCTTCTTCGCTGCCATTAAAACCCTCTCCGCTGGCATAGAGATCTTCTTCGCTGGTGTTCGAATCCTCTCCGCTGGCATTAGGATATTGTTCGCTAGTAGCTTTATCAAGACTTTCCTGATCTTGAATTTTATCATTCGGGCCTCTTTCAGTAAATATTCAAATTTTTCGTAAACAAAACAACGTATATCATTCTCATTTTTCAAATTATATTTTATATTGATATTATACTATTTTTTATTTTTTTATATTTTTATATTGTTTGAATTATATTTTATATTGATATTATTCTATACACAAGTGTATACAAATTCATAAATTTTGTAAAAGTTGAAAAAAGTAAGGTTATACATACCTGGCACTTGTACCGATGATCGGGACTCGTCAACTTTTTTCTTCGAACGACATCTCCTAACACGTAACCGTGTCAAATACCGCTTCCTTTCTTTGCGATTTATAACGTTTTCACTTTATGTGCTCCTTTTTACATTTCGTGAAAACTTTCAAGTTTTAACCCAAACACGATGTATAAATTTCCAGTCGGGTATGCAATATGACACACGTGCAACGTATATATATAGTTTTTGAATTCAACACTAGCGCCACCACTTTAGCGCTAGCCTGAGCACTGCCATGCATGGGCCTCCTAATAGAGCCATATTAGGGCACTAATAAGGCAAACCACATTATGGCCATATTCACGTTTGCCATAAGTTTGCCTGACCTGTGGCTGCCTGATCACGGCAGGCTCACGGCCAAATCAAAATTCCCGAAATAAGGATAGCCACACAGCTCCCTCATTACGGCCCGATCATAAATCTGGCTAGCCTGAACAAATTTCCAGCCGGGATGGTTTCTGAAAAACTTTCCATATATGCGGTTTAGCTCTTACATACTTGAAAACCACATAGAAAACACATAAATGTGAAATAACTTGATTATGCGATATAGAAAAAATAGCTAATACTCGTATTGGCGGGTAGCTTGGGTCTCGTAGGGGTGGTTTTGGGAGAAATTTTCGTTTTAGCGGTTTGGCTCTTGGATATTCATACAGCATCTAAAAAGCATATAAATATGATGTATTTTCATTTCAGAATATCCAAGAAATGGTATATGCTCTTATTGGAAGGCTTTTTGAGGGTCTATATCGGGCGAAAAAAGGGGTTTTTCTGTGCGATATTCGTAAAGCATATAAAAGGCACATAAATATCTTGTAGTTTCGTTCTTCGATATGGCAAAGATCATTAAGTGCTCTGCTAGCTTTATCTTAAGACGGAATGACACCTCATCGCGGTCGGTATGGTAGAATAATTATAGATACCCAAAAATCTCTGAAACGGCTCTTCAGACCCCGTCGAAACTTTGCCAAACGACGTCAAATAGATAGACGAACAGCTGTCTGCCCCTCAAATTTGCTGAATTTGAGAAATAGAACATAGATTTTCTTATCATAAGCCAATCTACGTTTCTTTTCTCAAATTCCGAAAATTTGAGGGGCAGACAGCTGTTCGTCTATCTATTTGACGTCGTGTGGCAAAGTTTCGACGGGATCTGAAGAACCGTTTCAGAGATTTTTGGGTATCTATAATTGTTCTACCATACCGACCGCGATGAGGTGTCATTCCGTCTTAAACCAACACAGCACTTTTGATTTCTAATTACCCGCCTAACGAAAAGAGCACTACATTTTTAAACGGAGCACAAAATTAGCACCAAAAAAGCACAACATTTTGATACCAATTGAATCCATTTTGGGGACTTTGCTCTGCTAGCTTTATGGAGGTTCCATATTCCTTGTTTCACCTTTTTCCATCTTGCATTCCTTGTGCTCCCTGCCCTTTCCACCTCCCTTGCTTTCTCCGTTTTATTTGGCCGAGACCGTCATTTATTATTAAGTCGATTCTGCGCTTCAATCAACCCTCTTTCCCCGTCGTCGACACTCTTTTTCTCTTCCGTACCCGCATGTACCCCGTTCTCGCCGTCCTGCTAGTTTGGTCGCAACGCCGGCGAGTGCGCTTCTTCGTGAATTTTGCCGTCCTTGCTACTTTCTTCCATGCCCACACTCACGTTCCTTTCTATCGAATGTAACAGCTTGGTCCTTGACGCGAATGCCACCTTTTCACCACTACTTCTTTCCCTCCCAAAGCCCAGCTCCATCTCCTCGCTATCCCATCCTCCTGTTGTTTTGTCCATTATTCATACTTCTCAGCCGCTTCGTCTTCCGTCAATGCCCTTGTAGCCTCACATTCCAGTATATGCTCCAATATTTACTGTGCTGCCCTGCAAACCCTGCATCTTGTGTCCCCCTCCTGGACTGGAACACAGGTTGCCTTTTTCGCCACTCTACCTTCGCTTCCATCTGACATCTTAGACGATTCTTCAGCTTTCTTTTGAACAATTTGTAGCCCGTATCCATGAGCATTATCCCCTTATAATTTTTTGCCTCATTTGGATTGCCCGCCTTGGCTTCGGCTGACGTCGCTGTCACCACCCATAGACACTCCGGGCTTGCTGCGGCAGGTCCTTCTAGAACTCGGTCTTATTTGTTCCTTTCGATTATTCCCACTTTGCCTTTTGTCATCTGCGCATCTCATCTTATATTCGCTTTCTTATTCGATGCTTTTAATTATTTTCTGTTCCTCATATATTATCGTCGTTCGTTTTTTTCTCATCTCTTCCTCCAATGAATTCAATAAACAGAAATGCCGCTTCTTTTTCAGACGATGGAAGGTGACGCGACAAATTGTACCGGTGACGTCAAACGAGGAGAATAGATCAGCCATCCCTGAGGATGATGTGAATTCATTGACGGTAACGTTGAAAAAGTCAGCCGAGAGGCAGACAGTATCTGATTTTTTTCAGACTGCTCTCAACCAAGAATTGGACGATTCGAATCGTGAAGTGTTCGTTGATAGCGAAACGCCGCTTCCCAACACTTCGCGTGGAAACAAATCCATTGCGCTGCCCCCACTTGGTAAGAGTCTCCCAGGGGGTAAACCCCTTGGCGACGAAACACCTGAAAATCTCAATACGAGACCGTGTAATGAATTCGATTTAGTACATAGGTCGCAATCGTGTGCAATGAACATCGAAAATGTTGGACAAGTAGTGTCCGATGTTTCGTTGTGTCCGGTGACGGATCATTGTAATAACGTTGTCAAAATTCACGGTAATTCTGAATTGCATCTTGAAATTGGGAGCGACGGCCAGTCTTGCGTTAAAGAAATGGTCATCGATCTGCCCAGTCAAGAGAGCCAAAGTACTGATGATGGTTTCGATGAGCATGAGCTCGTAATAGACCAAACGCCTGTAGACGTTGGTCTCGAGCCGGAAGTGAAAATCGATGGTCGACGAATTGTCGACATTACTAGTCTCTTCCAACAGCTCCATGAAAAATTCGACAACCACAATCGTTTACTCGACTGCTCGTTCAGTTGTTTACAAATGATCAAACATGTCGATCGCGGGTTGAATACCCAGCTATTCTTTAAGTGCAAAATGTGCAATTATCGGTTTGAAGTTTCGACAGACTCTCCTACTGAAAGTTTTCTTGATGTGAACAAAAGTGCTGTATGTGGCACCGTCACAATGGGTGGAGGCTATTCAATGGCGCAAGAATTTTTCGCCTCGATGGCCATTCCCTTTATGGGGCATAACACGTACCGAAAGTACCGTGAGAGCCTTTTTAAGGACTTTCATTTGGTTGCCACGGACGAAATGAAATGTGCAGCTGAAATAGAAAAGAAAATAGCAATAGCGAAAGGCCATGTCATCGACGGTATTCCGTATATAACAGTCGTTGCCGATGGGTGTTGGCCGAAAAGGTCATATCCTAACGGGAAACATGACTCGCTTTCAGGAACGGCTATGATATTTGGCAAAGAGACTGGACTAGCCCTCTTCGTTGCAGTGCGGAACAAATATTGTGCAGTTCATGCTAAGGCTGAACAATTAGGCCGAGAGCCACCGGAACATACCTGTTACCGAAACTGGGGACGAGAACAAAGTTCTACGTCCATGGAAGCAGATATCATCGTGGAAGGATTCAAAATGAGCCTAGAAACGCATGGTTTGATTTACAAAACGCTCATAGCAGATGGCGATAGCAGCGTCTATCAAGCCATTCGTAATGCTGATCCTTACGCACATTATGGGGTCATGGTCGAAAAAATAGAATGCACGAACCATTTATTTCGCAATTTGGGAAACAAACTTAGACGTGCATCTACAATGAAAATACGGTGTGCTCCGACGAAAGGTGTCATAACCGTGACGGCCTTTAGAAACTATGTTTCGACAAGTGGTTTCAAACTTCGCAAAATTATCGAATCAGCGCGCGATTTGCGTAATGCTGAGGATGTTTTGGAGGCGGACAAAATCAAGCGCCTTCAAAACGATATTTTGACAAGTTTGGATCACGTATTTGGTGATCATTCCAAATGTGCGATACTGCCAATGGGTTGTGAGCCCGAACCGAACGGTAAAAACTTGATACCGGAGCTGCGTCGCACAGGTATATATCCAGCAGTCACAGACGCTGTTAATTATTTAATGTGCCACGCTAAAAGTCTTTTGCGAAACGTTACAAATAACGTCGCGGAGAGTTGCAATTCGATAGTGAACAAATTGAACTCCGGCAAACGGCTTAATCATTGCGCCAAAGAGTCTTTCCAGGTGCGATGCTACGGAGCAGTCACCCAGTACAATTCGGGTAAAGTGCTTTCTAAAATGCACCAGAAAGTGGCGGGAATTATTCCTACTACTGTTTCGGAAATGGAGAGAAGAAGACAACGACAAGTAGAGAGGAAGAGGGAATCCGAGAAAAGTACACGTGCCTGTGTACGCCGGAAACGGCTCAAAACCGATAAAGACTATGGACCATCGGCTGAAAAGCCCGATCAACCAAAGGAAATTATCGATGTCCTTGTCGCTAAGCATTTTGATAAGTTGAAAGAAAATGCAGAAAATCGGGCAAAGATAGAGCGCGAAACAGTATCTCAAAGGGACTGTGACGAGTGGCATTATCTGCGCAGAGATATGATTACTGCTTCGCACTTCGGACCCATATGTCGCATGTTGAAAACAACTTCATGCGCGAATATGGTAACAAGGATCCGTTATCCAAGAGTTCTGGATACTGTCGCAACGCAACACGGCATAACCAATGAACAGAAGGCTAGAGAAACCTTGGAGCGCAAGCTACAAATTCGAATTCGACCCTGCGGCCTATTTATCGATGAAGTGTTGCCGTACTTGGGAGCATCACCGGATGGTCTAATCGACGATGACGGCATTGTCGAAATTAAATGCCCTCTTTCAGCGAAAGACCTGATGGTTGAAAATGCCATTGAGCGCAATGCTAATTTGCAGCGCATTTTCAAAAAAAATAGTTCCAACGCCATGAGTGAAACTCACGTTTACTTTTATCAGGTACAAGGTCAGCTTCATGTTACACAGCGATTATATTGCATCTTTGCGCTGTGGACTTCGGTGGACATCAAGTACGTGAAAGTCCACCGAAATGATGACTTTTGGAAGTCCAAAATGGAGCCGTTCTTAATAAATTTTTATATGGAATGTCTGCTCCCAGAAATCGTTGATAGTCGTCGAAGCCGATCAATGCCCATTCGAGAGCCACAATATATTTTGAATGCTCGCAACGAGGCACGCATTAAAAAAAAAGCTGTACCGGTCCCAAGTAAACGGAAACGTTCATCTACCGGGACAGGGCAAGAGTCCATCGAGTACTGCGATAGCGGAAATAGTGTTTCTGTTATAGACACTGATCCATTGGATGCTGCCTCACACGACATACCTATCTGCGATTTGAAAGAGAACTCCCAAGAGAGTGTCACTTTGCAGTGGGTGCCAGTCGAAGTTGCCGATGATATACCTCCAGAGGAGAACATCAACATTCTTAATGCTGTGCGACAAAATATTTCGGTAAACACCGTTATTGCAGAGATAGAGCTGCTAGATAGCCTCTTGTCAGATTCAAGTATCGACTTGTTTCTAACAGTTTTGCAGAGACAGAAGCACTTTGACTTTCAACCCGCATGCTATACGGCGTATTATAATTACATTAAGCCGTGTCGTGCTGGGAGGAAAGATTTACAAATCGTTGGTGGCAACGCATCAAGACATTGGTGTTGCATATATTATGACGGAAATAACGTCATGATATATGATAGTATGAATCCTAGCGAGCTGTGCGCCCTCCATAGCGACGAAAAGAGGTACATACAGCGACGCTATCCTGACGTTTCAGACGATAAAATATATTTTCAACCAGTAACGATGCAACCAGATTGTTACAGTTGCGGCGTTTATGCTGCTGCATTCGCCACTAGCATAGCGATGGATGCAGATCCGTCCTATGTAGAATATTCCCAAAATGCACTACAAATGCGTTTACATTTGATAAATACTATTCGCAATCGGGAAGTATTTCCGTTCCCATGTAAATAAATTTGCACAATTGCGGGTAATTGACTTGCATGTTTTCAATGATGTTTCATGGGCATAAACGCATGCTCATGCTGCAGTAGCTGTTTATCATAGCGCGTCACCGGCAACATACTGCTGAGCGGTGCAAAGCCCTTCGCACCTACCGATCACCATTCTGATCGAGAAAGATTGTCCATTTTCCAAACGATTGGCAAAACGGCCGCTGCCTTCCGCAGCTTGTGCCCCGTCAGTACCTCTGGCTAGCGATACTTTGCCAGAATACAAAATAATGACCACCATTCTAGGAAACAATGCAACCAATCGTTTGAATAATAAGACGTCATTAGAGGTATATCACCGCTATCCGTAGCGCCTAACCGGCAACACACTGCTGAGCGGTGCAAAGCCCTTCGCACCTACGGATCACCATTCTGATCGAGAAAGATTGTTCATTTTTCAAACGATTGGCAAAACGGCCGCTGCCTTCCGCAGCTAGTGCCCCGCCAGTACCTCTGGCTAGCGATACTTTGCCAGAATACAAAATAATGACTGCCATTCGAGGAAACAATGCAACCAATCGTTTGAATAATAAGACGTCATTAGAGGTATATCACCGCTATCCGTAGCGCCTAACCGGCAACACACTGCTGAGCGGTGCAAAGCCCTTCGCACCTACCGATCACCATTCTGATCGAGAAAGATTGTCCATTTTTCAAACGATTGGCAAAACGGCCGCTGCCTTCCGCAGCTAGTGCCCCGCCAGTACCTCTGGCTAGCGATACTTTGCCAGAATACAAAATAATGACTGCCATTCGAGGAAGCAATGCAACCAATCGTTTGAATAATAAGACGTCATTAGAGGTATATCGCCGCTATCCGTAACGCATAACCGGCAACACACTGCTGAGTGGTGCGAAGCCCTTCGCACCTACCGATCACCATTCTGATCGAGAAAGATTGTCCATTTTTCAAACGATTGGCAAAGGGCCGCTGCCTTCCGCAGCTAGTGCCCCGTCAGTACCTCTGTCTAGCGATACTTTGCCAGAATACAAAATAATGACCACCATTCTAGGAAACAATGCAACCAATCGTTTGAATAATAAGACGTCATTAGAGGTATATCACCGCTATCCGTAGCGCATAACCGGCAACACACTGCTGAGTGGTGCGAAGCCCTTCGCACCTACCGATCACCATTCTGATCGAGAAAGATTGTCCATTTTTCAAACGATTGGCAAAGGACCGCTGCCTTCCGCAGCTATGCCCCGTCAGTACCTCTGTCTAGCGATACTTTGCCAGAATACAAAATAATGACCACCATTCTAGGAAACAATGCAACCAATCGTTTGAATAATAAGACGTCATTAGAGGTATATCACCGCTATCCGTAGCGCATAACCGGCAACACACTGCTGAGTGGTGCGAAGCCCTTCGCACCTACCGATCACCATTCTGATCGAGAAAGATTGTCCATTTTTCAAACGATTGGCAAAGGACCGCTGCCTTCCGCAGCTATGCCCCGTCAGTACCTCTGGCTAGCGATAATTTGCCAGAATACAAAATAATGACCGCGATTCTAGAAACAATGCAACCAATCGTTTGAATAATAAGACGTCATTAGAGGTATATCGCCGCTATCCGTAGCGCATAACCGGCAACACACTGCTGAGTGGTGCGAAGCCCTTCGCACCTACCGATCACCATTCTGATCGAGAAAGATTGTCCATTTTTCAAACGATTGGCAAAGGGCCGCTGCCTTCCGCAGCTATGCCCCGTCAGTACCTCTGGCTAGCGATAATTTGCCAGAATACAAAATAATGACCGCCATTCTAGGAAACAATGCAACCAATCGTTTGAATAATAAGACGTCATTAGAGGTATATCGCCGCTATCCGTAACGCATAACCGGCAACACACTGCTGAGTGGTGCGAAGCCCTTCGCACCTACCGATCACCATTCTGATCGAGAATGATTGTCCATTTTTCAAACGATTGGCAAAGGGCCGCTGCCTTCCGCAGCTAGTGCCTCGTCAGTACCTCTGGCTAGCGATACTTTGCCAGAATACAAAATAATGACTGCCATTCGAGGAAACAATGCAACCAATCGTTGGAATAATAAGACGTCATTAGAGGTATATCGCCGCTATCCGCAACGCATAACCGGCAACACACTGCTGAGTGGTGCGAAGCCCTTCGCACCTACCGATCACCATTCTGATCGAGAAAGATTGTCCATTTTTCAAACGATTGGCAAAACGGCCGCTGCCTTCCGCAGCTAGTGCCCCGCCAGTACCTCTGGCGAGCGATATTTTTCCATATTACAAAATAATGACCCCCATTCGCGGAAACAATGCAATCAATCGTTTGAATAATAAGACGGCAGTAGATGTATATCGCCGTTATCCTTAGTGCATAACCGGCAACACACTGCTGAGGCATGCGAAGCTGTTCGCAGCTGCCGATCACGAGGGAGACATACATACTGCTCCTAGAAAACTGATGAAACGTATTCACGCTTGAACGTGAGTGGGTAAGTGTGGGTGGGCGTTTCTCACTTAAAAAAATTATGTATCTGAGTTTGAAAAATGGAGATTATTCTTTTAAAAAGCCTGGTCATTAAGAAGTGTGCAAAACACTGCTGAGCCGTGCGAAGCTGTTCGCAGCTGCCGATCACGAGGGAGACATACATACTACTCCTAAAGAAGTGAAGAAACGTACTCACGCTTAAACGTGAGTGGGTAAGTGTGGGTGGGCGTTTCTTTCTTTAAAAAATAATTTATCTGAGTTTGAAAAATCGGGATTATTCTTTTAAAAAGCCTGGTCATTAAGAAGTGTGCAAAACACTGCTGAGCCGTGCGAAGCTGTTCGCAGCTGCCGATCACGAGGGAGACATACATACTACTCCTAAAGAAGTGAAGAAACGTACTCACGCTTAAACGTGAGTGGGTAAGTGTGGGTGGGCGTTTCTTTCTTTAAAAAATAATTTATCTGAGTTTGAAAAATCGGGATTATTCTTTTAAAAAGCCTGGTCATTAAGAAGTGTGCAAAACACTGCTGAGCCGTGCGAAGCTGTTCGCAGCTGCCGATCACGAGGGAGATATACATACTGCTCCTAAAGAACTAAAGAAACTGCTCACGCTTAAACGTGAGTGGGTAAGTGTGGGTAGGCGTTTTTCTTCGGACGGAATGACACCTCATCGCGGTCGATATGGTAGAACAGAATTATGAATACCCAAAAGCCTCTGAAACGGCTCTTCAGATCCCGTCGAAACTTTGCCAAACGCCGTCAAATAGATAGACGAACAGCTGTCGGCCTCTCAAATTTTCTGAATTTGAGATAGAAACTTAGATTGGCTTATGATAAGTCAATTAACGTTTTTTTCTTCTCAAATTCAGAAAATTTGAGGGGCAGATAGCTGTTCGATTATCTATTTGACGTCGTTTGGCAAAGTTTCGACATGACTAAAGAGCCGTTTCACAGATTTTTGGGTACCTATAGTTGTTCTACCATATCGTCCGCGATATGGCGATGTCATTCCGTCTCAAAAGCGACGTCAAAAAGGAATTTTCGTGCGATATCAAGTGCGACGATTGCGGATATTGTCAAGGAACGAATCACCGGGGCGATGTATCCGACGAGCCACAGTTATTTGCTGAGGTTATGTATGCAATTTTTTTAACAATTATTTTTGTGAGATTGTCACCGTTGTTTTTTGCAGCGCATAAGCAGCAATTATATCTGCTGATTGAGAGGTATACAAAATACCGTATCTACCGATCATACCCGTGATCGAGAATAAATGCAAAAATAATTGTTTAAATAATTGTTGCTGCGTAAATTCTACCGTTGTTTTTTGTAGCGCGTAAGCAACAATCATATTTGCTGACTAAGAGGTATAGAACATACCGTACTCTACCGATAGAGGTATAGAACATACCGACTCCACCGATCATACTGACGATCGAGAATGAGTGCAATGATAATTTTTTTAACAATTATTTTTGTGAAACTTTTACCGTTGTGTTTTGCTGCGCGTAAGCAGCAATCATATTTGCTGACTGAGAGGTACAGAAAATACCGTACCTACCAATCATACCCATGATGGAGGAAAAATGGAAAAATTATTGTTTAAACAATTGTGCTTGCGTAATTTTTACCGTTGGTTTTTGCAGCGCGTAAGCAGCAATCATTTTTGCTGAGAGGCATAGGACGTACCGCATATTTGTTAACGTGATAATTGTTAAAAATAATTAATTTTGAACAATTATTTCGCTGCAGAAAAGCGCGAGCCGCCAGCAAGAACTCTTGCTACGAAATTGAGATGCTCCATGATCTCGAATTTCGTGCGAAATCGGCGTTGACAAAGAAGACGAAATTCTTTGTCCACACTGACCGTGGGGCAGCGTGTGGGTATATAGGTGTGTGTATATACCCACACGAAGTGCGTACTCGCTGCGAAGGGACCTGTGTGAACTTGGCAACTGACTTTACAGAAAGTAATTTTTTTTTTTTGCATTCGTTTGTACTCGGTTTGTATCCGTTTGTACCGCCTTTAATTTCGTTTGTACCTTAAGGGTGAAAAAAGTACGAGGGTATGGAAAAATGGACCGCAACCCATTTAGAGCTAAACAATTTTAATAAACGCGAATGGACAGAGAATCGTTTGTACCCGTTTGTACCGTCAACATTTTTTTTTTGAATTTTTTTTTTGAATTTTTTTTTGGAAATTTTTTTTTCGATTTTGTATTTTTTTATTTCCGTTCGTACCGACAAGTATATCGTTTGTACCACGGAGAAATCGTTAGTATCCGTTGGTATCGGCGAGTATATCGTTTGTACCACCGAGAAAACGTTTGTACCCGTCTGTAGTATCGAGCGATCGTTTGTACCCATTCGTACTGACGAGTATATCGCTTGTACCACCGAGAAAACGTTTGTACCCGTCTGAAGTATCGAGCAATCGTTTGTACCCATTCGTACTGACGAGTATATCGTTTGTACCAAGGAGAAAACGTTTGTACCCGTCTGAACTATCGAGCAATCGTTTGTACCCATCTGTAATATCAAGCAATCGTTTGTACCCCGTCGTACTGACGAGTATATCGTTTGTACCACCAAGAAAACGTTTGTACCCGTCTGTACTATCGAGCAATCGTTTGTACCACCGAGAAAACGTCTGTACCCATCTGTACTATCGAGCAATCGTTTGTACCCGTTCGTAAAAACGAGTATTTCGTTTGTACCACCGAGAAAACGTTTGTACCCATCTGTACTATCGAGCAATCGTTTGGACCCATTCGTACTGACGAGTATATCGTTTGCACCACCGAGAAATCGTTTGTACCCGTCTGTACTATCGAGGAATCGTTTGTACCCGTTCGTACTGACGAGTATATCGTTCGTACTACCGAGAAAACGTTTTTACCCGTCTGTACTATCGAGCAATCGTTTGTACCCATTCGTACTGACGAGTATATCGTTTGCACCACCGAGAAATCGTTTGTACCCGTCTGTACTATCGAGGAATCGTTTGTACCCGTTCGTACTGACGAGTATATCTTTCGTACCAACGAGAAAACGTTTGTACCCATCTGTACTATCGAGCAATCGTTTGTACCCGTTCGTATCGACGAGTATTTCGTTTGTACCACCGAGAAAACGTTTGTACCGGTCTGTACTATCGAGCAATCGTGTGTACCCGTTCGTACTGACGAGTATATCGTTTGCACCACCGAGAAATCGTTTGTACCCGTCTGTACTATCGAGGAATCGTTTGTACCCGTTCGTACTGACGAGTATATCGTTCATACTACCGAGAAAACGTTTGTACCCGTCTGTACTATCGAGCAATCGTTTGTACCCGTCTGTACTATCGAGCAATCGTTTGTACCCATTCGTACTGACGAGTATATCGTTTGCACCACCGAGAAATCGTTTGTACCCGTCTGTAGTATCGAGGAATCGTTTGTACCCGTTCGTACTGACGAGTATATCTTTCGTACTACCGAGAAAACGTTTGTACCCGTTCGTATCGACGAGTATATCGTTTGTACCACCGAGAAAACGTTCGTACCGGTCTGTACTATCGAGCAATCGTTTGTACCCATTCGTACTGACGAGTATATCGTTTGTACCACCGAGAAAACGTTTGTACCCGTCTGTACTATCGAGCAATTGTTTGTACCAGTTCGTATCGACGAGTATATCGTTTGTACCACCGAGAAGACGTTTGTAACCGTCTGTTCTATCGAGCAATCGTTTGTACCCCTTCGTAGAGACGAGTATATCGTTTGTACCACCGAGAAAAAGTTTGTACCCGTCTGTACTATGGCGCAATCGTTTGTACCAGTTCGTATCGACGAGTATATCATTTGTACCACCGAGAAATTGTTTGTACCCGTCTGTACTATCGAGGAATCGTTTGTACCCATTCGTATCGACGAGTAAATCGTTTGTACCAACGAGAAAACGTTTATACTCGACTGTACTATCGAGCAGTCGTTTGTACCCGTTCGTATCGACACGTATATCGTTTGTATCGACGAGAAATCGTTTGTACCCGTCTGTACTATCGAGCAATCGTTTGTACCCGTTCGTATCGACGAGTATGTCGTTTGTACTACCGGGAAAACGTTTGTACCCGTCTGCACTATCTAGCAATCGTTTGTACCCGTTGGTATCGACGAGTATGTCGTTTGTACCACCGAGAAATCGTTTGTACCAGTTCGTACCGGCGATTAATCTTTTGTACCCTATCGTACTGACGATTATATCGTTTGTGGGAACCACTGGGAAAACGTTTGAACCCGTCTAGACTATAGAGCAATCGTTTTTACCCGTTCGTATCGACGAGCATATCATTTGTACTGCCGATTAATCGTTTGAACCCATCTCCGCTTACTTACTTACATACTCTACGAAACTTACGCTCGGCGGTACACACAAAATACTTGTCGATACGAACGGGTACAAACGATTGCTCGATAGTTCAGACGGGCACAAACGTTTTCTCGTTGGTACAAACGATATACTCGTCAGTACGAATGCGTACAAACGATTGCTCGATAGTACAGACGGGTACAAACGTTTTCTCGTTGGTACAAACGATATACTCGTCAGTACGAATGGGTACAAACGATCGCTCGATAGTACAGACGGGTACAAACGTTTTCTCGTTGGTACAAACGATATACTCGACAGTACGAACGGGTACAAACGATTGCTCGATAGTACCGACGGGTACAAACGTTTTCTCGGTGGTACAAACGATATACTTGACGATACGAACGGGTACAAACGATTGCTCGATAGTACAGTCGAGTATAAACGTTTTCTCGTTGGTACAAACGATTTACTCGTCGATACGAATGGGTACAAACGATTGCTCGATAGTACAGACCGGTACAAACGTTTTCTCGGTGGTACGAACGAAATACTCGTCGATACGAACGGGTACAAACGATTGCTCGATAGTACAGACGGGTACAAACGATTTCTCGGCAGTAAAAACGATATACTTGTCGATACGAACGGGTACAAACGATTGCTCGATAGTACAGACGGGTACAACCGTTTTCTCGGTGGTACAAACGATATACTCGTCAGTACGAATGGGTACAAACGATTGCTCGATAGTACAGACGGGTACAAACGTTTTCTCGGTGGTACAAACGATATACTCGTCGATACGAACGGGTACAAACGATTGCTCGATAGTACAGACGGGTACAAACGTTTTCTTGGTGGTACAAACGATTCACTCGTCAGTACGAACGGGTACAAACGATTGCTCGATAGTACAGACGGGTACAAACGTTTTCTCAGTGGTACAAACGATATACTCGCCGATACGAACGGGTACAAACGATTGCTCGATAGTACAGACGGGTACAAACGATTTCTCGGTGGTACGAACGATATACTTGTCGATACGAACAGGTACAAACGATTGCTCGACAGTACAGACGGGTACAAACGTTTTCTCGGTGGTACAAACGATAAACTCGTCAGTACGAACGGGTACAAACGATCGCTCGATAGCACAGACGGGTACAAACGATTCATCGGTGGTATAAACGATATACTCGTCAGTACGAGGGAGTACAAACGACTACTTGACATTACAGACGGGTAAAAACGATTGCTCGATAGTATAGACGGGTACAAACGTTTTCTCGGTGGTACAAACGATATACTTGTCGGTACAAACGGAAAAAAAAAATTCAAAAAAAAAAAATGTCGACGGTACAAACGGATACAAACAATTCTCTTTTCATTCGCGTTTATTAAAATTGTTTAGCTCTAAATGGGTTGCGGTCCATTTTTCCATACCCTCGTACTTTTTTCCCCCTTAAGGTACAAACGAAATTAAAGGCGGTACAAACGGGTACAAACCGAGTACAAACGAATGCAAAAAAAAAAAATTTCTTTCCGTAAAGTCAGTTGCCAAGTTCACACAGGTTGCGAAGGGACATCATGCGGGAAGAAAACAATCTTCAACCGCGTGCGTCCGACGTAGCGAATGCCACATGACGCTGAAGGTGGCAGACAGACCTAGCAGACGCGCGCCGCCCGAACCCAGTACATTTTTATCGTGGCTGTACGCGCTCAGGTCGCAGCGTAGCGAGGCAGCATAGGGCCTACCCCCACCACTTAGCCGCTCGTGAATGAGCCGCATATATGCGCCTGGCGGAAATAATGTTTTTTTTTTGCTTAACAACAACCGTCACCGGGATGAATCATGAGTCGATCGTTTCGTCTATTCATATAGATTCAGCATGTAAATCGTCAAGTCGCAATTGTCATGCGTGTTGACGGCAGACGACTTTAAACAAAAATTTTGTTCGAGTACGGAGACCCTAATGGCGGATAACTTTTTTTATTCTTGATTAACAAAAGCCGTCACCGTGATGAAACATAGGGGGATCGATTCGGCGAAGTATAAAAAATAAGCAGCTGAATTTGAAAAGTAGCTGCTGTCATGCAGGTTGGCAGCAGACGGTCTTTTTTGAGATTTTTCGTGCGAGTAAGGAGGCGCGATGCGCGAATAACAATTTTTTAATTAACTTAACAAAGTTGGCCACGGGATAAATCATAGGCCAATCGATTCGTCTAATCATAAAAAAATAAGCAGCTGCATTTAAAAAGTAGCTGCTGTCATGCAGGTTGGCAGCAGACGGCCTTTTTGAGATTTTTCGTGCGAGTAAGGAGGCGCGATTCGCGAATAACAATTTTTTAATTAACTCAACAAAGTCGGCCACGGGATAAATCATAGGCCAATCGATTCGTCTTATTATAAAAAATAAGCAGCTGCATTTAAAAAGTAGCTGCTGTCATGGAGGTTGGCAGCAGACTACCTTTTGTGAATTTAATCGTGCGGCCAGCATGACTCTTCGCGAAAAACAATTTATTTTTGTTAATGAACAAATGTCGTCACCGGGATGAAACATAGGGGGATCGATTCGGCGAAGTATATAGAAGAAGCACATAAATATAAAAAGTCGCTACTGTCATGCGTGTTAGCAGCAGACGGCCTTTTTTGAGATTTTTCGTTCGAGTAAGGAGGCGCGATTCGCGAATAACAATTTTTTAATTAACGTAACAAAGTCGGCCACGGGATAAATCATAGGTCAATCGATCGAATCGATCCCTCTATGTTTCATCTCGGTGACGGCATTTGTTCATTAACAAAAATAAATTGTTTTTCGCGAAAAGAGTCGTGCTGGCCGCACGATTAAATTCACAAAAGGTCGTCTGCTGCTAACCTGCATGACAGCAGCTACTTTTTAAATGCAGCTGCTTATTGTTTATAATGAGACGAATCGATTGACCTATGATTTATCCCGTGGCTGACTTTGTTAAGTTAATTAAAAAATTGTTATTCGCGAATCGCGCCTCCTCACTCGCACGAAAAATCTCAAAAAAGACCGTCTGCTGCCAACCTGCATGACAGCAGCTACTTTACAAATTCAGCTGCTTATTGTTTATAATGAGACGAATCGATTGACCGATGATTTATCCCGCGGCCGACTTTGTTAAGTTAATTAAAAAATTGTTATTCGCGAATCGCGCCTCCTTACTCGCACGAAAAGTCTCAAAAAAGGCCGTCTTCTGCCAACCTGCATGACAGCAGCTACTTTTTCTATTTACGTGCTTATTCTATATACTTCGCCGAATCGATCCCTTTATGTTTCATCCCGGTGACGGCTTTTGTTAATTAAGAATAAAAAAAGTTATCCGCCATTCGGGTCTCCGTACTCGAACAAAATTTTTGTTTAAAGTCGTCTGCCGTCAACACGCATGACAGTTGCGATTTGACGATTTACATGCTCAATCTATATGAATAGACGAAACGGCCGACTCATGATTCATCCCGGTGACGGTTGTTGTTAAGCAAAAAAAAAACATTATTTCCGCCAGGCGCATATATGCGGCTCATTCACGAGCGACTAAGTGGTGGGGGTAGGCCCTATGCTGCCTCACTACGCTGCGACCCGAGCGCGTACAGCCACGATAAAAATGTACTGGGTTCGGGCGGCGCGCGTCTGCTAGGTCTGTCTGCCAGCTCCAGCGTCATAATGTCACAGGCACACGAGCACACAAACACACACGTCGCGTCGAGGCATAACGACATCAAGCCTCGACGCAAGGTAGCCCGCGATTCCGTCGCAGCATGCGTTCGGAACGAACACGCGTTCGAGACGAACGCGCGCTGTGACATCTAGCGGTAGGGAGTAGTAGCTCCTGCGAACTCTCCCTACCGACTCGAGTCGGGGTCGCGTCGGGTGTCATTTCGTCATCCCGGTTTTTGAAAAATCGGGATTATTCATTTAAAAAGCCTGGTCATTAAAAAGTGGGCAGGCCGTTTGTTCTGAGACTTTGGTGTGCATACTTTGAGAACAAGTCTGCTCACGAAAGAATCAGAAAAATACAGGGCCTCCTATACCGGCGTGGATTTTCCACAGTGTCTGCGTGTCCTCGGCAGATGCGGCATAGTGTAGCGTAAGTCGGCTATGGCCGCAACGGGGGTTGGGTTCGGGTAAGACTGGAAATGTGGGAGGATAATGAAAGGTTAAAAAAAGTGGATAGTAACGCGAGGAAAAAACCAATACAAACGTTTGAAAAAATATATTTTATTGAACAAAAACGGCATAATATGTACTGTTTAGCGACGTCTGCGTCGGTTGGGCCTGGCGTCACCCGTCACGTGGCGCAGCCGCTCCGCAATGCGGTGTTGAGCGCCTAAAAGATTTCGCCGCAAGATTTCCCGCTCCTTCGACCGGCGGCGCGCTTTCTCCTCCTCTAACTCTGCCCGCATTGTCGACAGCCGGACGCTTTCATTATAAAAAGCGGCTTGCAAATGAAATATTTCTCGTTGGTAAGGTTCCATTTGCAAGCCGCTTTCAAAGTCCTGCTGCGGCTGCTGTTGCTGCTGTTGCAGCGGCTGCGGCTGCTGTTGTTGCTGCGGCTGCTGATGTTGCTGCGGCTGCCGCTGTTGCCGCGGCTGGCGCTGTCGCCGCGGCTGCCGCTGTCGCCGCGGCTGCGGCTGTTGCTGCGGCTGCTCTTGCGGCTGCTGTTGCTCCGGCTGCTGGTCATGCGGCTGCTGGTCATGCGGCTGCTGGTCATGCGGCTGCTGCTGCGGCTGCTGCTGCGGCTGTTGCTCCGGCTGCTGGTCTTGCGGCGGCTGCGGTTGCGGCTGTTGCTGATGTTGCTGCTGTTGCAGCGGCTGCAGTTGCGGCTGTTGCAACGACTGCAGTTGCGGCTGTTGCAACGACTGCCGCTGTTGCTGCGGCTGTAGTAGCTGCTGCTGCGGCTGCGGCTGTTGCAGCGGCTGCGGCTGTTGCGACGGCTGCGGCTGTTGTAGCTGCTGCTGCGGCTGTTGCAACGGCGGCGGCTGTTGTAGCTGCTGCTGCGACTGCTGCTGTTGCTGCGGCTGCGGCTGTTGCAACGGCTGCGGCTGTTGCTGCGGCTGCGGCTGTTGCTGCGGCTGCGGCTGTTGCAGCGGCTGCGGCTGTTGTAGCTGCTGCTGCGGCTGTTGCAACGGCTGAGGCTGTTGTAGCTGCTGCTGCGGCTGTTGTAGCTGCTGCTGCGGCTGTTGCAACGGCTGCGGCTGTTGTAGCTGCTGCTGCGGCTGCTGCTGTTGCTGCGGCTGCGGCTGTTGCAACGGCTGTTGTAGCTGCTGCTGCGGCTGTTGTAGCTGCTGCTGCGGCTGTTGCAACGGCTGCGGCTGTTGTAGCTGCTGCTGCGGCTGCTGCTGTTGCTGCGGCTGCGGCTGTTGCAACGGCTGTTGTAGCTGCTGCTGCGGCTGTTGTAGCTGCTGCTGCGGCTGTTGTAGCTGCTGCTGCGGCTGCTGCTGTTGCTGCGGCTGCGGCTGTTGCAACGGCTGCGGCTGTTGCTGCGACTGTTGCAACGGCTGCGGCTGTTGTAGCTGTTGCTGCGGCTGTTGCAACGGCTGCGGCTGTTGCAACGGCTGCGGCTGTTGCAACGGCTGCGGCTGTTGCAAAGGCTGCGGCTGTTGTAGCTGCTGCGGCTGCTGCTGTTGCTGCGGCTGTTGCAACGGCTGTTGTAGCTGCTGCTGCGGCTGTTGCAATGGCTGCTGCTGTTGTAGCTGCTGCGGCTGCTGCTGTTGCTGCGGCTGCGGCTGTTGCAACGGCTGTTGTAGCTGCTGCTGCGGCTGTTGTTGCGGCTGTTGTTGCGGCTGCGGCTGCTGCTGTTGCTGCGGCTGTTGCAACGGCTGCCGCTTTTGCCGATGCTGCTGTTGCTGCGGCTGCGGCTGTTGCAACGGCTGTTGTAGCTGCTGCTGCGGCTGTTGTTGCGGCTGTTGCTGCGGCTGCGGCTGCTGCTGTTGCTGCGGCTGTTGCAACGGCTGCCGCTTTTGCCGCTGCTGCTGTTGCTGCGGCTGCTGCTGTTGCTGCGGCTGCTGCTGTTGCTGCGGCTGCGGCTGTTGCAACGGCTGTTGTAGCTGCTGCTGCGGCTGTTGCTGCGGCTGCGGCTGCTGCTGTTGCTGCGGCTGTTGCAACGGCTGCCGCTTTTGCCGCTGCTGCGGCTGCTGCTGTTGCTGCGGCTGCGGCTGCTGCTGTTGCTGCGGCTGTTGCAGTGGCTGCCGCTTTTGCCGCGGCTGCCGCTGTTGCTGCGGCTGTTGCTGCGGCTGTTGCTGCGGCTGTTGCTGTGGCTGTTGTTGCGGCTGTTGCTGCGGCTGCGGCTGCTGCTGTTGCTGCGGCTGCTGTTGTAGCTGCTGCTGCAGCGGCTGCGGCTGCTGTTGTTGCTGTAACAATTTGTAGGTAAGTGTAATGTTAACTTGAGGGTGAGTACACAATGTGACAGCATATTCTTAAATAGTAATGAACTGTTACAGCTATGCATTTATTTCTTATTATTGTATTATGCTGAACCCAATCCCCTTCCCGTCAAAATGAGCGTTGTTATTTTAAATCGGAGTGTACCGAAGCTGATATGAAAGCGTATTACTTTTTATATTACCACGTACACTGTGAAAACTGTTTCTGACGAAAATGATTTTTTTTGAATACAGGATCGTCGATGAGCTTGGACAAATTTTGAGCTCGGAGCCGGAAATCAAGGAGTACGGGAAACTAAGGAAAAGAGCATTCTGAAACCGACCAGACAGTAACCATCAACCACTTTCTGATCGCTGCCATCAATCGGGCGATTGAATGAGCCCGCCCGATACCGCAAAGGCGACACTTCTTAGAGGCGATATGCCAATGGAGGAAAAATCGGAAGTAAAGAGAACCGGAGCTAATCAGCAATAGTCAAGGAGCTCTCATTCTAATCGCCCTCGTCAAATGAATAATTGAAATACGCAAACATGCAGAGGTATTTGTTCACTTCCAAGTGTTATTTTGAACTGAGAAACGCTGGCGCAAAATGGTGAGTAAACGCAAAAGAATATCTCCGTGTTTAAAAAAATTGGAAACCGTGGATACCAGTAGTGAAAGGAATCGCTACGTTCAATCTCATTTTTGTTGAATTGCGGATGTTTTTTTTGTTTTTTTTAATCAATTTGATTATATATAACAGTATTGCATCAATTATCGACGAAGGAATGAAATCATAACATTTTTTTAGATAAAATTGATTAGAAATCGATACGGAGAAAATATAAAAACTTTGCTGCTATAAACATTTATATGAGTTACAATTTTTTTCAGTGCAATATCGTCGGTGATTGGAATAATAAAATTGGACTAATGAAAAAGGAATGCGTCCTCGCGATACCTCGATAGCGATACTTCTCAGAGGTGATATGCGAATGGTAGAAGAGATCTAAGGTAAAGAGAACAGGAGCGACTCAGCATCAGTCAAGGAGCCCTCATTCAAATCGTCCTCGTGAAATGGATTATAAAAATAAGGAAACATGCCGAGGTATTTGTTCACTTCCAAGTGTTGATTTTCACTGAGAAACGCTGGCGCGAAAAAGGTTAGTAAACTGAAAATACTATCATGATATGTTTAAAACTTGGAACCGTTGTACTCAAATACCTTGAAAGGAATTGCTACGTCGAATTTGAATTTTACTGACCGGCAGTTTTTTCTTCAATTTGAATATTATAACTCGTACAGGGTCAATGATCGAGGAGGAAAGACTTTGCAACCTTCGCCCCGAAGAAGACCGGAGGCTTTTGTTAACAAAGTCTTTCGAAGGATTGAAAGTTAAAAAAAAAAGTATTTCGAAGGATGGAACGTTTTTGAAAAAAAAACTTTCCATCCTTCGAAAGACTTTTTTCTAAAAAGCCTCCGGTTTTCGTCGGGGCGAAGGTTGCAAAGTGTTTCCTCCTCAGTCATTAAGACGGAATGACACCTCATCGCGGTCGGTATGATGGAACAATTATAGATACCCAAAAATCTCTGAAACGGCTCTTCAGATCCCGTCGAAACTTTGCCAAACGACGTCAAATATATAGACGAACAGCTGTCTGCCCCTCCAATTTTCTTAATTTGAGAAAAAAAAACGTAGATTGGCTTCTCATAAGACAATCAACATTTTTTTCCCATATTCAGAAAATTTGAGGGGGAGACAGCTGTTCGTCTATCTATTTGACGTCGTTTGGCAAAGTTTCGACGGGATCTGAAGAGCCGTTTCAGAGATTTTTGGGTATTTATAATTGTTTCACCATACCGACCGCGATGAGGTGTCATTCCGTCTTAACCCGGTACGAGTTATAAAATTAAAATTGAAAAAAAAGAAAGATCTTGTAAAAAAAGCCTCTAGTCTTTGTCGAGGCTTCGCCGTTAATGTTCATAGAGAATTATTCTTCCAAACACAGACAGCGAAGCCCCGACGAAGACCGGACGCTTTGTTAAGAAAGTCTTTCGAAGGATGGAAAGTTGTTTTTCAAAAACTTTGCAACTCTCGCCCCGACGAAGACCGGAGGCTTTGTTAACAAAGTCTTTCGAAGCATGGAAAGTTTTTTTTTTCATAAACTTTCCATCCTATGCAAGACTTTTTTTCAAAAACATTCAATCCTTCCAAAGACTTTGTTAAAAAAAGCCTCCGGTCTTCGTCAGGGCGAAAGTGGCAAAGTCTTTCCTCCTCGATCGTTGACCCGGCACGAGGTATAAAATTCAAATTGGAAAAAAAAAGAAAGACTGGCACACTGACGGTGAAGCCTCGACGAAGAGTGGAGGCTTTTTTAACAAAGTCGTTCGAAGGATTGAAACTTAAAAAAAAAGTCTTCCAAAGGATGGAAAGACCTTTTTTGGAAAAAGTCTCCGGTCTTCATTGCGGCGACGGCTGCAAAGTATTTCCTCCTCAGTCATGGACCCGGTCCGAGTTACAAAATTCAAATTTAAAAAAAAATAAAGATTTTGTGAAAAAAGCATCCAGTCTTCGTCGAGGCTTCGCCGTTAATGCTTTTAGAGAATTATTCTTCCAAACACCGACAGGCTTTGTTAACAAAGTCTTTCGAAGAATGGAAAGTTTTGTCGCGGTGAAGAATGCAAAGTTTTTGAAAAACAACTTTCCATCCTTCGAAAGACTTTGTTAACAAAGCCTCCGGTCTTCGTTGGGTCTTCGCTGTCGGTGTTTGGAAGAATAATTCTCTATGAACACTAACGGCGAAGCCTCGACGCAGACCGGAGGCTTTTTTCACAAAATCTTTCTTTTTTTTTTATTTGAATTTTGTAACTCGGACCGGGTCCATGACTGAGGAGGAAATACTTTGCAGCCGTCAATTATAGATACCCAAAAATCTTTGAAACGACTCTTCAGATCTCGTTGAAACTTTGCCAAACGACGTCAAATAGATAGACGAACAGCTGTCTGCCCCTCAAATTTTCTGAATTTGAGAAAAAAAAACGTAGATTGGCTTATCATAAGACAATCTACATTTTTTTTCCTATATTCAGAAAATTTGAGGGGCAGACAGCTGTTCGTCTATCTATTTGACGTCGTTTGGCAAAGTTTCGACGGGATCTGAAGAGCCGTTTCAGAGATTTTTGGGTATTTCTAATTGTTCTACCATACCGACCGCGATGAGGTGTCATTCCATCTTAACCCGGTACGAGTTACAAAATTCAAATTGAAAAAAAAAAGAAAGATTCTGTAAAAAAAAGCCTCTACTCTTCGTCGAAGCTTCGCCGTTAGTGTTCATAGAGAATTATTCTTCCAAACACAGACAGAGAAGCCCCGACGAAGACCGGAGACTGTGTTAACAAAGTCTTTCGGAGGACGGAAAGTTGTTTTTCAAAAACTTTGCAACCCTCGCCCCGACGAAGACCGGAGGCTTTGTTAGCAAATTTTTTCGAAGCATGGAAAGCTTTTTTTTCAAAAACTTTCCATCCTTCAAAAGACTTTGTTAACAAAGCCTCCGGTCTTCGTTGGGTCTTCGCTGTTGGTGTTTGGAAGAATAATTCTCTATGAACACTAACGGCGAAGCCTCGGCACAGACCGGAGGCTTTTTTCACAAAATCTTTCTTTTTTTTTATTTGAATTTTGTAACTCGGACCGGGTCCATGACTGAGGAGGAAATACTTTGCAGCCGTCAATTATAGAAACCCAAAAATCTCTGAAACGGCTCTTCAGATCTCGTCGAAACTTTGCCAAACGACGTCAAATAGATAGACGAACAGCTGTCTGCCCCTCAAATTTTCTGAATTTGAGAAAAAAAACGTAGATTGGCTTATCATAAGACGATCTACATTTTTTTCCCATATTCAGAAAATTTGAGGGGCAGACAGCTATTCGTCTATCTATTTGACGTCGTTTGGCAAAGTTTCGACGGGATCTGAAGAGCCGTTTCAGAGATTTTTGGGTATTTATAATTGTTCTACCATACCGACCGCGATGAGGTGTCATTCCGTTTAACCCGGTACGAGTTACAACATTCAAATTGAAAAAAAAAGAAAGATTTTGTAAGAAAAGCCTCTACTTTTCGTCGAAGCTTCGCCGTTAGTGTTCATAGAGAATTATTCTTCCAAACACAGACAGCTAAGCCCCGACGAAGACCGGAGACTGTGTTAACAAAGTCTTTCGGAGGATGGAAAGTTGTTTTTCAAAAACTTTGCAATCCTCGCCCCGACGAAGACCGGAGGCTTTGTTAGCAAATTCTTTCGAAGCATGGAAAGCTTTTTTTTCAAAAACTTTCCATCCTACGCAAGACTTTTTTTCAAAAACTTTCAATCCTTCGAAAGACTTTGTTAAAAAAGCCTCTGGTCTTCGTCAGGGCGAAGGTGGCAAAGTCTTTCCTCCTCGATCGTTGACCCAGCACGAGGTATAAAATTCAAATTGAAAAAAAAAAGACTTTGGCACACTGACAGCGGAGCCTCGACGAAGAGTGGAGGCTTTTTTAACAAAGTCTTTCGAAGGATTGAAAGTTTTTGAAAAAAAGTCTTCCGAAGGATGGAAAGTTTTTGAAAAACAACTTTCCATTCCTCGAAAGACCTTTTTTGGAAAAAGTCTCTGGTCTTCGTTGCGGCGACGGCTGCAAAGTATTTTCTCCTCAGTCATGGACCCGGTCCGAGTTGCAAAATTCAAATTAAAGAAAAAAAGAAAGATTTTGTGAAAAAAGCATCCAGTCTTCGTCGAGGCTTCGCCGTTAATGTTTTTAGAGAATTATTCTTCCAAACACCGACAGGCTTTGTTAACAAAGTCTTTCGAAGGATGGAAAGTTTCGTCGGGGTGAAGAATGCAAAGTTTTTGAAAAACAACTTTCCATCCTTCGAAAGACTTTGTTAACAAAGCCTCCGGTCTTTGTTGGGTCTTCGCTGTTGGTGTTTGGAAGAATAATTCTCTATGAACACTAACGGCGAAGCCTCGACGCAGACCGGAGGCTTTTTTCACAAAATCTTTCGTTTTTTTTTCATTTGAATTTTATAACTTGTACCGGGACAATGATAGAGGAGGAAAGACTTTGCATGAAAAGACTCCATGAACCCTTTGCCGTCAGTGTTCACGGAAAATTGGTCGAACACTGACAGCGAAGCCCCGACGAAGACCGGATCCTTTTTTTACAGAGTCTTTTGAAGAATGTAAAGTTTTTTTTTTCAAAAAGACTTTGCAACCTTCGCGGTCTGCTTCCATCGACAAGTATTCTTGTCTAAAATACAAAATAAAAATAAAATTTACCTTCGGCTCTGGGAGCGGAGGCCAATCGTCTCGTCCGTCCTCGCCGATCTGCACTATTGTCTGAAAAGAAACAACGTTTTGAAATGAATCATTATTACAGTAAAAACACATACGAAACTAAATATATTTTTTAAATTAACATATAATTTTTGACAGGTTAGGTTATGTTTTCAAGGACCGACTGTCGATCTATTCTTTTTACTATGTTAATAGTAGAAAAAAAAAACGATTTTTTTCACGGACCGACACTCGTTTCTATTGCACAGACAAACGAACAAAAATGATCTTACCGGCTTTTTACGCGGCCGCCCTCTTCCGCCTTGTCCACCTGGTCTTTTTTGTCCTGAAAAAGAAATACAGATTATGACTAATGTTATACCTAGAGATTGTTAATAATTGCCTAAATGCATTTTATATCGTAAAATTACTTTCTCCCGTCACAATAAAAAAACTTTCGATGCTATTTTACGTTTCAGAATTCGAACAGACTCACCTCGTGCCATCGTTGTTTATATTCGTACTGACCGCCCAGTGTACACAGCACGTAGACGATGGTATTGGAGAGGGGGCCGGTTGGCGCTGGTGGCGACGAACTGAACGGTCGACAATATTTTTCAAACATGCACGGAAAGATTTTCCAACCTCCCATTTTCCGATCGTGCTAAAAGTTTGCACAGACCTTCCTTTCTTAATATTTTTTTATAACCTATAAAAGGATTTTTCGTGTCTCGCGATAATTTTCCAGATACTGAAATTTAATATTGAAAACATAGTATATAGGTATAGTCAGAACTAAGACGTAACAGATATAGATATATTCGGCGCACGGTATGAGTGATGGTCGAGAGAACAAATGTTCGTTATTAAAATGATTATTGTTACGCATAAATTAACGTGAGTTTTAAACACATGACGTTTAAACACATAACCAGCAATCATGGCAGCTAGTATGGTTGATAAAAACTTGTCCAATTATTTGAAGGATTGATTGACAAAATAGCCGCTGCCCTCTGCATCCAGTGACTCGCAAGTAACTTTCAAGGGCCATCCATTTACTCAAGGAGAAAATGCAATCAATTATTCGAATCCTAGGATATTGCCGCTGCTCTGTGCAGCGGGTCACCGGCGAAACCTCGCTGAGCGGTGCGAACCTGTTCGCATCTACCGATCACTTGCGTGGTCGAGAAAAAATTGTCCAGTTGTTCGAAGGATTGATTGATAAAATGGCCGCTGCCCTCTGCACCCAGTGACTCGCTAGTAGCTTTCATAGCCATACATTTGCTGAAATATTCGATGATAAACTCCACTCTAGAAGAAAATCAATCAATCATTCGAATCATAAGATATCATCGCTGCTCTGTGCAGCGGGTCACCGGCGACACCTCGCTGAGCGGTGCAAACCTGTTCGCATCTACCGATCACTGATCGAGACATAATTAATAAGTCCTTATTTATCTAAGCTGTAAGCGAATAATTTGTGGTAACAATTTATTGCTAATAGTCTATTATTTTGAGTTAATTATTAATAATTGACTCGCTAAAGAACATGAGCCGCCAGCAAGGTCCCTTGCCGCAAAATTCGAATTTAGCAGAATATCGAATTTCACGCGAAGTCGGCGTCGGGAAAACGCAAAACGAGAAAGAACGATGAATATAATGCAATAATTATTATTGCATTATATTCGACTTGTTTTTCTCGTTTTTTCCTACCGAAATGTTGATTGTTGTTAAAATTGTTATTGTTTATGCATAAACATTCTCGAATGTTTAACCATTCAATGTTTAAACGCATTACCAGCAATGATATTTGCTGCGAGGTGTCAATTTACCTCACCCATCGATCACAATGATGGTCGTGAAGAAATGCGTTAATAGTTGTTAACGCAATTATTATTGCATTGTATTTATCGTCGCGTATTGCGATGATACCAGCAGTTCGAATTGCTGAGAGAAGCGACACTCCTCGCATCTACCGATCACAAGCAGATCGAGAATAATTTCTAAGTTGTTATTTATTTATTCGTTTATTTATATATAGTTAATTGCTAATAATTATCTCGGCAAAAGTGCGAGCCACCTGTAAGGACCCTTGCTGCAAAATTCGAATTCTCTGGAATATCGAATTTTGCGCGAAGTCGGCGTCGACAAAATAAAAGACAAGTTCGTACTCGACGCCGACTGTTTGGTGTGTATACACATACACAACCGCGCAGCATAGTATCTACTCGCTGCGTTGAGCGCGTGTGGTTGAAGATTGCTTTCTTCCCGCACGCTGTCTCTACGCAGCGAATACACACTGATACATGCACACACGCATGCGTCGCGAAGCGCCTCGAGCACGCCATTGGCCCGAGGCATTGGACACAATGTCCACGCACGCACACACATGCGTTGCCGAACGCATCGCGGCCTGTAGGAGACGTCAATAACGTCTCCTCGCATGTTTGTGTAGACGCGCACCGACACGCACGCACACATGCGTTGCCGAACGCATCGAGGCCCGTGGCAGCGCCAATAACGTCTCTCCACACCTTGGTGTAGACGCGCACCGACACGCACGCACACATGCGTTGCGGAGCGTGTCGAGGCCCGTGGAAAGCGAGACGCAATGTCTCCGCGCGCTTCGGCGACGAACGCGCGCGGTGACATCCGCCGGTGGGGCGCAGAAGCTCGATCGAGTTCTGCCCTACCGGTCGGAAGCCGGGGCCGCGTCGAAGTTTCCCGTTGGGTGTCATTCCGTCTTAAGGCGTCTTCTCACTAAAGAAGGCTATTTTCATGATTTTTTTGATAGCTTTATATTATAGATATTGATATCAAAGTTGTTACACTTAATAAATACACTTTCGAAATACATTTGAAAAAAAATTATTTATTTTAGTCGCTATTTATAGACGAAAACGGTAGTTAAAAAAATTTGCTGACAAAATTGAAGGTCTTCGCTGTTGATGAAATCTCGGAGATGCATCATTTGAAACAAAAAAACCAAAGGATTTTAGATTTAGTATGTTAATAGCTATTGCGCATATCATACGATTTTTTATATATGCAAGAATAACAAAATGGCGATCATTTTTCGAAAAAACCAAAAAACCGTATTTTTTCACCATTTTTGGCAAAAAAAAAGTAAATATCAAAATTTCAAAAAATCCTTGATACGCGCTATAGCTATAGTTGTAAAGAATATGTAGTTAAAATTTCAAAAGGATCGGTTCAGTAGTTTCGAATATTTTATCATCAAGCCGTCGAAAAAGGTTCAGGTAGTAGAGTAAAGGTCGCACAAAAATACAGTTGGACTCCTCCCATCTGCATAAAATTTTAGTACGATACTTTTGCATATGTATACTTTCGAAAAATGTAATTAAAAAAATCGATTTTTTGAAAATTGTAAAGTGAGCAGACGCTTTAAATTCATAAGTATAAATAATTCACGGAAACGAAATAAATCATTTTCGTAAAACTACTTTGTTCTTTTTTCGCTTTACTATTGATCCGTGTGCGATATAATTTTGATTATCCGCGATGACGTATACAGGGTGGTCCGACGAAAAATGAAAAAAGTTCGATCGAGCTGAGCTGTACAAATGTGGGAAACTTTTGAACAAAATTTTATTCCTCATTCTTCTGGTTATTTTTATATTCATGAAAGCTGAAAAGTTCGGATCATGATCCGAATACGTCAGGAGTGGCGTATCGGAAGATTTTCCATGGAATAAGTCGTTCCCTCGTGTTCTCCAGTGGCCATTCAATCTTCGGTGGAGCGGGAGGGGGGGGGGGGGGGGTTGGTCTATCGTCGTTACAGCAGCTCGGACCCTACGGTATTTTTCTCCCTGAAAAATACTCCGGTCCTCGTCGGTATGGGCCGTACTTTGAGGGCGAAGGGTGAGGGTGAATAAATTAATGGGCAAAGGGACGGGCTAGAGCAACTACGGCCACAGGGCCAAAAGTTTTGCCGGCAAGTGGACGAACCGTCGCGGTCGTTACGCTCGTGCAATACTTTTCTCCTACGAGCTGCTGCGTCTCAATTTGTGATTCGAGGCCGATAAAGTATCCCTCATTGCGTGCTTTTTTTCTTCATCTTGATTTTTGCCGCACATTTGCTCTCCGACCAAACTCATTCGGACTATCTTAAGGCCTTAGGTCACTCTAGAGGCCGAAAAAATAGGATTTAAGATTTTTTAGGATTTGTTATAGGATTTTTTTTTCAGAAAAATTAGAAAATAAATCGAGATTACAAAAAAGAGTGTTTATCATACATATCAGTGACTGTATAAAATAATTTTTTTTAAGCAATTAATTTCAAAATGGCGGCTGTGCAGCGTTTATTTTAAAACTTATTTTCAAAGACTTTGACACACTGGGTCAATTTGACCCGAATAGTACTTCATCTGCACTTAACAACGATTCGGTCGGTTTTTATTGACAAAAATCTGGGATACACTTTAAACAGATCTTAATATGTCTGCATAATTAAAATTCGGAAAGAATAAAATTGAATTGTTGTAAAATTATATTGAAAATTTTAAATTTTAGTAAAGTGACCTTTTTACTTCAAATTCGTCTGGATCAAAATGACCCAGTGTGATGGTGCTGAAGTTTGCATCGTTGGAATGCAACGAAAACTCTTTTTTACTTTCTTCATTTATTTATTTTCATTATCGAAAATCTTTTATTGCAGGTTTTAGTTATAAATTTCCAATGTAAAAAAATACTCGAAAATGTTTCTGTAATTTTGTAGTCTCAATGTGCCAAAAAATCGCCAGAACGACGAAAGTATTTTTTTGTTGCAGTCAAACAGATCTTAATATGTCTGCATAATTAAAATTCGGAAAGAATAAAATTGAAATGTTGTAAAATTTTATTGAAAACTTTAAATTTTAGGAAAGTGACCATTTTATTTCAAATTCGTCTGGATCAAAATGACCCAGTGTGATGGTGCTGAAGTTTGCATCGTTGGAATGCAACGAAAACTCTTTTTTACTTTCTTCATTTATTTATTTTCATTATCGAAAATCTTTTTTTGCAGGTTTTAGTTATAAATTTTCAATGTAAAAAAATACTCGAAAATGTTTCAGTAATTTTTGTAGTCTCAATGTGCCAAAAAATCACCAGAACGAAGAAAGTATATTTTTGTTGCAGTCCAACGATGCAAACTTCAATATGATCCAGTGGGTGAAGGAAGGGTTAAAAATCGTCGAATGTTCATGAAAACGAGTTTTTTGCGTTTAGCCGGCGTAATTTGGAACTTTCGACAAAAACTCCATGATATCTGTAATCGAAAGAAAAATTTCCATCGGATAAAGCTACAAAATGGTGTGAAAGTAAAAAGAAAAATCGACCCTTTTGCCCTTTAAAATCCTCAAAACTGCAAAATTTCAAATGGCCGTAGCTCCGTTCCTATTCGAGTCGCATGGGCTTATAGGGGGGGTTTTGAAAAAGATTTTGGTAGACTTAGAAAGTGCCGCTTGATTCATTCCGATATCTCAATTAAGTTTTCCGCAAAATGAACTTCAAGAATGGCCGAAAAAGAGGCAAGGGTATGTGAGGAAAAATTCGCTAAGATCGGTGGTCCAACTTCGAAATTCTGCCAAAAATCGAAAAATCATCGGGGATTCATGAATCAAACGGAATTTCAAAGAGGAAATGACAACGAAAAGAATAAGCACTAAGTGAATTTCCAAATCGAAGCAGAAAATAAATTATCGATGATTCAGTGAAGATACTTATTTTTGGCCAGAACGAAAAGAATTGATTTTTCAATATTTTTTTCACAAGTCCCTATCATTGTATATTCACCCCCTGACTGCGGCTTCCCCATTAATTCCCCTCAATTTCCATTATCCTCCCTCCAATATGCCGATATCTAAATTTTCTTCCACTCCCAGCATCCCTCATCACCCACAACAAATTAAAATCTCTATAATTTTGCTTCAATCCTAGGTCATCACACACCACCAATAAATAAACTCACACCAAAAAATCCAGCCACCCAAAGACAACAATATTCCGAGCCGTTTTGAATCCTACAAAAAGTTCTTTAATTAAATCCTCCAGACTCCTCCAACTGTTCCGTCGTACAATGTTTCGCTTGCGTACAAATTTTTTTTTGCCGCTGTTTTTCGTGCCGTCCAAAGCTGGGCCGCTACGTGACGAGACAGAGGACCGGGCAAAGAACACTCGTTCAATTGCACGTAGACACACGCACACACACACATACATACGTGCACGCAAATACACTCTGTCCGAACGAGATTTAAATCCATTCGCGAGAGAGAGAACAGGGCTCGAAAATCCTTGAGCCGCCGGATCTCGACGTGACGTTCCGTCTGCCTTCGTTAACGTGCCCCGTACCAGTGTGACAACGTGCATCCATCGCGTTTTCAACGGCCTGTTACCTCTCACCCATGTATATACCCAATATTACGATATTGATAGTTCGAAACCAATAAGACAGAATTTTTGCCTTATTGAGGCCTATAAGTAATTCGCGTCATTTTTTAGAACAATTAAAATGCAATAACCATAATAACAATAATAATAAAAATCAAAATTGTCGTATCTCGTATTACTGAATTAAAAATTGTAAAAAATTATTATGATGAACAATACAATTTTTTTTAAATAATAAAAATAAGGCAGTCTTAGTTCTGAATTGAAAGTGCAGTAACAACTATATTAATAATATATTTATAATAATAATAATAATATTGTTGCATAATATTAGCAACATTATGTAATGTATAATATTTTATATTATATAATATGATAACAATTATATTAACATTAATAATAAAATTAACAACGATAAGAATATGAGTCGATAATAAAAAATGTATGATATTGGTATATAGCGTTAGCTATATTATGTCGTTATTATTTTTAATATAATAATAACTATAGCAAAAATAGTAAATAATAAAGCATATATAAATAGTATGCTTATACTATATATATATATAATAAATAGTAAATAATAGTATAATAATAAAGCAAAAATAGTAAAAATAGTATCAACAATATTAACTATGCTCATAGTATTATTATAACTATATTAAAATTAAACTCTAATATTAATGGGTTAAAGTTCCGAAAAGGACGTACCTCCGATTAATTTGGAATTTTGTGTACCCATGTATTTTTATTCTCTGATTACTAATCTGATAGTGAAAATACCTGCAAATTTGATTTTCAAGGTCAAAACTGACAAAAACTGATTTTGGAAAAGTTTTTTCTATTTCATTGTGATAAATGTTGTTCTTAGAGAACAATGTTTCCTACAAAAGTTGTAGCCTACAAAAAGATTGATTTTTTATGTTGAATACAAGTTTCGTCTAAAACCAATATGTTTAGAGAAAAATGGGATGATGCTCCAAAAAGTACATTTTCCTAAACTCCATTAGTTTTGATATTATCTACTTACGCACTTTACCGCGTAGGTTGCAGTTTGATCTTTAACGCTCTACGCATACCTAAACAACGCGCAACACAACAATAAACCCAAACAACAATTAACACACAAGACATCAAACAAATCCAAACGACACACAACACAACAAACAAACCCAGACAAACTCCAACCGTAAAGTGCGTAAGTAGATAATGTCGAAACTAATGGAGTTTAGCAAAATGTACTTATTGGAGCATTATCCCAATTTTCTCAAAACAGAATGGTTTTGGACAAAAACTGTATAGAACATAAAAGATCAATCTTTTTATAGGCTACGACTTTTGTGGGAAACATTTTTCTCTAGGATCAACAATTATTAAAATAAAGCAGAAAAACTAAGAAAAACTCATTTTTTTGTGAGTTTTTACCTTGAGAATTAAATTTGCGGGTATTTTAACTACCACATCCGTAATCAGCGAGTCAAAATGCATGGGTGCACGAAATTCAAAATTAATCGGAGGTTTCGGAACTACACTTTTCGGAACTACACCCTAATAGTCCTAAAAACAATGATAATAATTTAAGACAACAAGAAAAATACAACAATAATAGTATTGCAAAATATTAGCAATATCATATAGTTATTAATGTTAATATAATAATTATTACATTGATAATAGATTCGCTACTCACTAACAAGGAACATGACTTTGGTGTCCTCCGATTTTGTTGAAACTTTTTTATGTGAAGAGTATCGAAAACTAAGAGACCCGTATTTTTTTATCCGCCGAAAAACGGTTTTAAGGGGTGAAACGCACCCTCGAAAATAGGGGTGTTTTTCGTTTTTCGTCGATAACGGTATCGTTCTCATCTCCAATGTATAGTACACAAAAAAATAAACATTGTTGCAATTTGAATTTTTTTCATATCTCGTACCGTTAAAACGTTTTCGGCGAAAAACGAAAAACATCCCCACTTTTGAGGGTGCGTTTCACCCCTTGAAACCGTTTTCCCGTCGACAAAAAAAAAATACGTGTCTCTTCCACATAAAAAAGTTTCAACAAACGAGCATAGTAATAACAGTTCGAACAATATCAATTACATCAATATTATTGACGAAAAAAATATCAATAATAACAATAATCCTGATAATAATCGAACAAAAAGCATATTTTATCAACAGATGGTATTATTATTAACTTATATTTTATTAACAGATGGAATAAATAGTACTCACGTAAATTCATCTTGAAGTCTTTCGAAGTAGTACAAAAGCGTTTTCAGTCGTCTCTAATGGCTTCTGCTTTTTTTTTCATTAGCCTCGTGCATTCTTATCTTCAATCCATTAAAGCGACAAGTATAAATCGCACGGAGAACGTAGGTACCTTAGTCCCCGTAGGGTGGAACAAAAGAAAAGTGTGCGGTTCACGAGAAATGTATAATTGAAACGAGAAAAAGTGACGTACACGTATAAAAAAAAATTACCATGGGACGAAAAAAATTAAATAAAAATAAAAAAAATTGTCATTCACGTGTCGAAATTATCTCTGTTTTTATGAACAATTTTTCGGCTGTAGTTTCTAGCAATGGGCAAGTTGGCGAAGCTTGGCCAAAATTAGCGGAAATTAGTACCCTTTGCACGACAAAAGGGACAGCCATTTCCGCACCGCCGAATTCACCACCCCCCCCCCCCTTCCCGGTTCGCTTATACTCACAGGACGAAAAATAGGGGAACTGCCAGACTTTGACGGTTAAAAATCACTCGCACGGATTCAGCAGGGAAATTCCCCGAGGAAAAAGGGCTCAAATATATATATATATATATATATATATATATATATATATATATAAAAGAGTGATTGTTGTTTGGCTCACAGGAGGGTAATGAAAAGTTGCGTGTTTTATGGTGATATCCACGAGAAGGGAACAAAATTTAGCACTTTCTCCGAAATTTTCTTACGTCCCACGCACACAGTCAAGCAGGGCTCGGGGTAATAAAAGTCCGGCTACGCGTAATTCTGAAAGGAAATATATATTCTCTCTGGAAGGCGTGATAAGTATTTGGGGAGCTTCGTGGGAAACGGGGCTTTCAAGAAAAGATATAGCCATGTTTTTGCGGCGAAACTTTCGCTTCGTACGTTTTGATGTGAGAGGCATGGGGAAATGTGGGGGAAAAACAAAAATGAAGAATGGACTTGTCGCAAGGACGAGGCCCGAAAATGTGTGATAAGAAAATAGGAAGAGAGATAATGGGTTATCAAGGGAGAGTAATGGAGGCGGGAGAGGTGGGTGGGGAATTGGCGAGTGTCGAGCGACCCGGGCCAATAGTCGGATGGGTGACCGCTCGGATGCGGCTCGGGATCACCTTTGGGGCGGTGACATTTTTGGGACGCCGAAATTGACCGGTCCGCGTAAGCTTGGGGCACGAAAAACGAGTCGATGGTCGATTTTCTTTTTCTGGTGAGGGTGATGGGATGAGGAGGTCGAGATTTTATACACAATTGATACGTGGTCTTGCTAGGTTTGAGTTTTTTTTTTAGTTGGAAAATATTGATAAACAATGGAGGTATTATTACTTAAGGGGTCTTCTCACATGAGACGCTAAAAAAGACGCTATTTTCATGATTTTTTTTGGATAGGTTTATAGTATAGATATTGATATAAAAGTTATAAAACTTAATAAATACACTTTCGAAATACATTAAACATTTTTATTTAATTATTCAAGTCACTATTTGTAGACGAAAAAGGTAGTTAAAAAAAGTCCTAAAAAAATTGTAGGTCTGCGCTGTTGATGGAATCTCGGAGACGGATCATCCGAAACGAAGAAATCAAACGGTTTTCGATTCAGTATGTTAATGGCTATAGCGCATATCATACGATTTTTGATATATGCAAAAATAACAAAATGGTGGACATTTTTCGGAAAAACAAAAAAAACGCGTTTTTTTCACCGTTTTTGGCAAAAAAAATAGTAAATATCAAAATTTTGAAAAATCCTTGAGATGCGCTGTAGCTATAGTTATGAAGAATATGTGGTTAAAATTTCATAAGGATCGGTTCAGTAGTTTCGAAGATTTTATCAACAAGCCGTCGAAAAACGTCGTTTCGAGAAAAACACGTTTAAAGTTCGTTTGGTTTACATAAATACGTAAAACAAAAATTTTAATGTATTTCGAAAGTGTTTTTATTAAGTGTAACAACTTTTATATCATTATCTATAATATAAACTTATTTAAAAAATACATGAAAATAGCCTTTTTTGGCGTCTAACGTGTGAAGACTCCTTAAGGCGGGACACTACTGTGATCGGGCGAAAAAAATCGATTTTTTTTCGTTCTCTCAAAGTATCGGATTCAAGAATACTTGAAAAAATTTTGATATTTAATAACTGAAAATTGACCATGTTATAGACGATTTAGTGAGAGTAGGTAGCGTAACAATTTATGTATGTAAAAAATTTCAATCGCGTTTTTCTCGATCTGGTCGATATGATAACTCTAGATATAATTTCGTCCGATTTTCAATTTTTTAAATCCACGTTTTCGTAATTGCAGTAGCTGTTTTTGTACGTAGCCGTTTTTTTTATTTAGTATTTTTTTTTTATATACCCGAAACTAAAACTTTCGTCGAAATTACTCTTTTTTTTAACACGCGTTTTTTTTTCTTTGAAAAACGGCTACGCATAACGAGAAATCCGACTCTTAGATTTTGAGACACGACCCACACCGTTTTCCAAAAAAATACGTTGAACTTTGCATCGTTGGACTGCAACGAAAAATGATTCTTTTAAAAAGTTCAATTTTCTTTTTACTCTGAAAAACCGTCAACCGTTTTCACGTATAGTTATTAACGATTTTCGACCTCAATTTGCAAAAAGCAGGCTTCGGATAAGTCTAAGAATAAAGAAATAAAAAATGAACAAAAATAAACTGGCCCTAAAAGAAAAAGTTTCGAGCAAGAAAGCAGTGGGCGACCCCCCCATGTAGGTTTCGCCAATCGAACCGTAACGGCCAATACTTGGACCAATGTTGGCGGGGCGATGATCGATTACCCAATTGTACGCCAATGCTCGGCTGAGTATTGACTAGCCAACATTGGTTTGCCAATACGAGGCCAATGTTCAGCCAAATATAGACTCGCTAATCATTGGCTTGTCGATACGAGGCCGATGTTTGGCGAAGTATAGACTCGCCAATCATTGGGTTGCCGATACGCGGCCAATGTTCGGCCAAACGTAGACTTGCTAATCATTGGCTTGTCGATACGAGGCCGATGTTTGACGAAGTATAGACTGGCCAATCATTGGTTTGCCAATACGAGGCCAATGTTCGGCCAAGTATAGACACGTTCATTATTGGGTAATCGATATGAGGCCGATGTTTGACGAAGTATAGACTCGCCAATCATTGGTTTGCCGATACGAGGCCAATGTTCGGCCAAATATAGGCTCTCTAATCATTGGCTTATCGATACGAGGTCGAGGTTTGGCGAAGTATAGACTCGCCAATCATGTTTTTGCCGATACGAGGCCAATGTTCGGCCGAGTAACGCATGATCAAACCGCAATTCGTATATTGACGATTCATTGTTTCGCGTCGAAGTCATTGAGAGACGAGATGAATACTTTTTACGAGTCCATTGGACATTATTCTTAACAACCATACTACCAAATCAATGCACTCATTGTTGGCTGATTCTCGAACGAGCTCATACGCGATACTCTGCCCATTTTTATGAACCATCCTACACTGACAGAAAAATTCTATTAATATTAACTAACCGCGTCTATTTATTTATTCTTTGTTTGAATTAACTAGATTTTTTGTGAAATCAAATTTTTCCTATTGCATTCCATTATTGGAATTATTCATTTTAAATATGTTTATTTATTCAAATTAAACTTGAACTAATGAACAAATGGTCTGTCTTTATTGGAACACACATATTAAAGGGTTGTGGGGGTAGAGAGGGTGGAGCGAGAGGAATTATATATATATATATATATATATATATATATATATATATATATATATATATATATATATATATATATATATATATATATATATATATATATATATATATATATAGGTTAGGTTTGGAAATTCTCCAACATGTCAGTCGATAACACTCTCTAATTATCACGATGATATTAACTAATTGATATAGTTAATGCGATACTAATAATGATGAGAATCCATTTGGTTTCTTATGGCATATCTGCGATTCAATTGTTACGAGCACTCGGTAGCATAGGGGCAGCGTGCTTGGCTATGAGTAGGTAGGTTCAAGGTTCGAGTCCCATATAGGTGAAATATTTTCTTCGAACTAATCGTTTCGAAAGACCAGGTAATGACGAATTACAATACAAAAAGAATCAATTTTTTTTTTGGCAGTGCAGGACCAATTTTGGTGATCTATATCGGGTCACAATTATCCGCCCAGACTCGGTCGATAATCGGGCCAAGCTCGAGTGCCAATGATGGCAATCTTGACGGGGACTGATTGTTGGCCGATTCTCGAATGAACTCCTACGCGATGCTCGGCCGATTCTCGTAAGCCAATCTAGGGCCAATATTGATTGCGAATATCGGGCCGCTCTTATCATCCGAGGCTCGGTCGATGATCGGGCCAAGCTCGAGTGCCAATGTTGGCAGGCTCGGCGTCGCGCATCGGCCAATCGTTGGCCACTACCGATCACCCTACATGGGCCAGCCTCCACAAAATCTCTCATAAGTCGTGCAATTTTTGGTCTTTCCCGAAAATCTTCCTTGCAATTTAAAATTCAAATAGGCTACGAAAGTACGCGATAAAAGTAACATAGGATCAGGCACCACGAGTTTATATTCGGCTGGGGGTCAAAACTTCGAATGGCCGAATATAGAACGACAAAGATTTCGAAATGACAGAATTATAAACTCAAAATAACGAAAGGTAAATTATTCGAAATTTTATCCTTCGACCGATGACGAAATCGAATAACTATTGCACCAAAGGATTATTTATTCGAGAGCTCATTTATTCGAGAACATGTATTCAGATAGTCTGCAGTCTGAGTCATACAAATACAGATTCGAACAATCTACAACATTCATATCTCCGAAATAGAAAAAAAGTGAGTATCTAATATTGGTAATACCATCTATAGCAAAAAGCCATATATCGTTCGGTGTAATTTATAGCAGAAAGTGAATATTATATCTCTCATTATTTATAAGAGCGCGGTACGAGGGTGTATTTTTCATAATTATTTTCAAGCAAACGATGAATGGAATTTTTTTTATCAATACTCATAGTCAATGCATACATATAGAATACTGTATACAAATTTTGGTACTCGAATCTAAAATACAGTTTGCGGTGTCTGCCGCTTCCAAGAGGAAACTCCGACAAAAATGCTGCTCGGCAGTTGACAGCGATTAAGGCATACGGATCAGTTGAAAAATAAAATAAAAATATATTTAGAAACTAGACATATAGGTTTACAGCATCACGTAGGGGAATTTCGACATACAGAAAACAAAAATTACGGGACAGTAGATTTTATTTCCGATTTTCATGGAAAATTTTCATCGTTCATAAAAAAAATAGAAGGGGCCCTTTATAAAAAAATCCTTACGTGGTGCCATAGAGACTGGATTTTCGAACAGTTTAAGACTTGGCGCATGCAAATCGGATGAATATTTTTTTTAATGCGTTATCCACCAGGTTGCAAAACGTAGTTTCGAGAAAACGCGCACATCTGCCGCTCGGCTCGGTCCTGCGCTTCGAACGGTTTCACATAAAATGCTGTATCTACGTCAATGTTACAAATTTCTTTTAAAAAATTGGTGAGAGCATTCTTAACAAATGGATCTTTCAGAAAATGAAAAAAAGACAAATTTTTTTTACCGTGATGTGGTGCCTTGACCAATGTAGAGATTGACCGTTGGGCCTGGGACGAGCCTTCACAGTTAGCCTTTCTAGAATATTGGGCCTCGAGTATTTACCAATGAGGTGCCTTTGTAGAAATGATAAGAACGGCCCGATATCGGCCAACAGAGCCAACAATTATTGGGCCAATGATTTAATTCATTGTAGCGGCAATGTTGGTGATTGCACTTGGCCCTATGTGGGCCCTCTTAAAGGGCCTATATAAAAATTGACCACTGGCTCCATGATGGGCCTTCACAGTTGGTCTATCTAGAAGTTAGTCTATCTAGAATATTGGGCCGGAGTTTGTTTGGGTTTGTTTGAGTGCGTGATAAATATTCAACCTATATCGGGCCAAGATTGGTCCGAGATTGGTCCTTATGGATACATATTTCATGGAATATCCTTGAAATAAATTGTGATTTGCGTGTATGACAGGTTTCAAGATTGGCATTTTTACTTACTTATGTTGGTTATTTACAAATGCCAATAATAGGCCAAGACTTGATTACAAAAACTGAACTACAAAATATAGACGATTAATATATGACGTGCCAGTTATTTGCCTATTTTGGCACAATATACAGATAATGAATAACCCAAGGCTTAAATAAAATAAAAGCAGGTATGGTCTGACCCACTAAGCCAATAAAGGGCTTAGATTAATTAAATGTAATTCCCAGTATTTTAGCATTGCCAGTTTTAAAATTGGCAAATTTCGATGAACTATCACGGCTGTTTATTGGTTTTAACCGATGGGCCAGGATAATCTTTAGTAATGGGCCGATATTGTGCTGGTTCTCAATTTATAACGGGACAATAATGGGCCAATGTAATTGCTTGTATTTTAGCACTACCAGTTTTTAAATTGGCAAATATAGTTCAACCATCACGGCTATTTATTGGTTTTAAACGATAGGCCGATATTGTGCCGGTTTTCAATTTATAACGGAACAATATTGAGCCAATAGAATTGTCCGTATTTTAGTATCCCCAGTTTTTAAATTGGCAAATTTAGTTTAACTATCACGGCTGTTTATTAGTTTTCAAATGTGGGCCAGGGCAGGCTTTAGGGATGGGCCGATATTGTGCCAGTTTTCAGTTTGGAGCGAAACAGTAATGGGCCAATATTATTTCTCTTTTGTTGGCTTATACGATGGTCCCGATATTGGCCTGATCGTAACATTGGGCAACTCATGGCAACCCCTACATGGGAAAGGGCTATACCAGTATGAACGATGAAAATTTGGGTGATTTTCGGGAATCTTTTGGAAGCAAAGTACTCAATTAAATGTTTTGGAAAATTAAGAATATATTTGGCTATATATCACCTATATTGCATAATTTTTTCATAGAAAAATATTGAGATCCAAGTGACTTATGCGCTGCCTTCGGCGGCGCCAAAAAAAAAGTTCCTCCACTGCTGACATGATTCCGGCCGATTGAGTAGCTGAAACCGAAAAAGGAAAAAATGTCGTTAAACTGGAAGGTATTTCCTGTCCAATGACGTAAGATTTTCGAAAAACATCAAAATCTAACAAAATGGCGTAGTTATGAAAAGAAGTCTGTTTTCTTGCCTACAAAATGGTCGTTTTTTTCAATGCCAAATCGTCAATTTTCATCCAATCAAAAATATCCTACGTCATCGTAGAGTAAATATATTCAAGAGTACTCAGTTCAAATTTCAAGTCAATCGGATAATTGCTCTTTGAGTTACAATGTCAGCAAATTTGAAATATCTCATTTCGAGAAAAACGCGTTCAAAGATTTAACTATCGATTTTTGCAAGATCAAATGATTGGAGATACAGCCTTGAAATTTTTACAAGATATTCTTAAAAGTATAAACTGTCGAAAAAGACAAAAAAATCGATTTTTCGAAAGTGTCACACTCGTATAGCCCCTTAAATCTTATATACTTGTATTCACAATTTTCATTAACTATTTTAGAGACTATTATAAGATTGATCTATCTATATTGGAATGTTCCCCATTAATGAATTCGAAATTTCGGTCCTTCAGAATATTGGTCGATCGAATTTCCGACACCCACCCTCACATTCCCATCTCTCCTTTGGCATATCGACATTCCTTCTCGCGCAATATCCTCCCAACTTTTGCGCCCTATCCATACGTTTTTTCTGCGCTTTCGTGCGCACATTTCGGGGTATGGCTCGAGGAACGGGCGACGCTAATTAAAGGGAGTTCAAGTGGTACATTGGGCGCCTTTACAGCGATATAAAGCTCCAGGCGACGCTCCATTTGCTCCGCATACCCGCGAACGAAGGAAATCATTCTCCGGATGTGCCGAGGGTGCGCGTTGACGTGCCCGAGGCGCGTGAGACGAAAAAAAAAATAAAATAAAACAACGGGGTTACAGACGTGATGAATGGAGAAAGCGAGGGAAAAAGGAAAAAAATTACATGGAGGGTGGAAAATGCAGAACAGTTGGGCGTGACACCCCCCCCCCTCCCTAAAGTGCGGGGGTGGAAGGGTGACGTTAAAAAATCTCGATTTTTCTCTTTCGCTTTCACGAGGGGAAAAACACAATGTAAACACGAGGTCTCGCGACATTCGGTGTAACGATTGGATAGCAAACGGGGGGGGGGGTGGAAAGCCGATCGCTGCCGTACACGGGGACATTTTTATCCGCCTCAATTTCGACTTCGAACTGCAAATATCGTTGATTTCTCGTCGACCCTCCGTCGTTCGATTTTTATCTGATCAGCTAGATCGTCGAGTGCTCCACGTTTTTACGAGACCTTCATTATGCTTCGGGGGAGAATTTTAAAATATTTTTTATCCATCACAAATTCAGTGTACCTCGGGGGTTACAATCAGCTCGCGGACTCGCGAGTGCCACGCTGCGAAAAAGAAAAACCGTAAAGTCTGCTGAAGTTCGTATCGTTAAAACGCGATGAACATTTTTCTTTTTTTTTTTTCATTTCTTCATTTTTATTATCCAATTGTTTTTTTTAACGATTTTTAAAAAATTGTGGCCCTGGGACGGGAATCCTAAAAGACGTTTGTGTGATTCTCGGCGCCGAAAAGCGCCGAATAGAATTCGGGTGGATGGAAAACATGAATTTTTATCACTTTGGTTCGATGCAAACTCCAAAAACGTGAATATTTTATCAAGGAGTTCGGTGGTTATCGACTGGGAAACGAGTTTCGTCTAAATGAGAATATTAAAAAAAAAAAATAAGAACATATAAGAATAAGTGTGTACTTTATTATGACGTTGGAGTTTGTATCGTTGGAATACAACGGAAATTTATTTCTTTGAGGTCCCTAAATTTATTTTAGCAAATTCAAGTTAAGTACATTTAAGATTTTTAAAAATTTTATAGGAATTTCGAATGAGGATAAATAATCGACGAATATATATATATATATATATATATATATATATATATATATATATATATATATATATGAGGCGTTCCATACCATTTCGAACGGTCAAAAAGTTGTCCACTCTCAAAAAAATTGAAATGTTGTCAATGTACCGACCGAAAAAAAATTTTTGTATAATTTTGGTGAAAATGAGCATTTTTTAAACTCGAAAAATTCAAAACAAAATTTTTTCACAAAGTTCATGTAAAATTGCAACTTTTTTGTCTTGAACATTTTTCTGTTAAATCAAATGCTCACGAGATATAACGGTATATTGAAAATTTTGAGATTTTGAAAAACTCGAGAAAATTCAATCCAAAAATTTGGAAAACATTTACACTGTTTTTTTCTTCATATAATTAAATAATTTGACAAAATTTTAATTTTTTGAGAGGACAATTTTTTGACCATTCGAAATGGTATGGAACGCCTCATATATATAGATTGATTTTTGAAAATTTTGTAGGAATTTCGAATGGGGATAATTAAGAAATTATAATTAAAAGATAATTAATCGACGAATATATATATATATATATATATATATATATATATATATATATATATATATATATATATATATATATATATATATATTCGTCGATTAATTATCTTTTAATTATAATTTCTTAGGGACCTCAAAGAAATGAATTTCCGTTGTATATATATATATATATATATATATTCGTCGATTGATTACCCCCTTTCGAAATTGCCATAAAATTTTTTAGTCTTAAATTTTCTTAGCTTGAATTTGCTAAGGGAATGTTAGGGACCTCCAAGAAATGAATTTCTTTGAGGTCCCTAATATGATAAAAAACAATGGTAGCGATAATAATGATGATAATAATGTATTTGTACAATAATGGAAAACATAATAATGCCGTGATCATTTACAGACAATAACAGTAATAATAATGCTATGATAACACCAATAACAATGCAATGATAACAATAATGGCATGATAACAACAATATTAATGTAATCATTTTTTTAAAAGAATTAATTTTGTTAAGAACAATAACAAAAACAATAATGTAATAATAACAATAATAAGAATGCAATAATAACAATAATAAGAATGCGATAATAACAATAATAAGAATGCAATAATAACCATAATAATAATGTAATAATAACGAAAATAATCATCTATACATATTCGATAAAACCAGGTCGAGGCAAAACATTATATTAATTTTTTGTAAAAACGCCGAAGGCGGGCTAAAGTTGCGCATAATTTTGCCGTGTTATTTTTCATACAAGAAAGCGAGTACAATAATAAATGCTCAGGAGCAGAAGTGAAAAAAGGTAAAATGTAGATAATGAAGGAAACATAACGAAAAATAAAATATGCATTTGCATAAATGAATTCGAGGGCAGGGAAAAAATGCGCTACAGCCGAAGCTCGGGCTCGCTCGTTTTGCACGCCTGTATGGCTGTATTGTAATCAGCGACCAATTACAATTCGAGCATTTCTCATCAGACGCGTTGCTGGGTCATGTCTATTAGCGAACGAGTGCATCGCGCATCCAGAATTCACGATCGGTCGAAATTCACCTGTATTACGTTCGCCCACGGCCCGATATTGCGTTCGACATAGCGTTTATGAATATATTTTTGTATACGGGTCTACGTGCGTGTGTGAAAATACGATATGTACAATCGTACGGGTTATGGAGTCTGTGCTCGAGGCGTCCAGATCCCACCTGTTGCAAGCCTTGCGGATGTATTCCTCTCTTCCGCCTCTGGCCGTTGCTGCTCCGAGCTGTACCGCTACGTCCACAAGAGGTAGTTTTTTTTCGTATTTTACCGTTACGTCCACAAATGCGTTTTTTTTTCGTATTTTAGCCGCCATTTTGTTAATTTTGCACGTATATAAAATATTCTAGTTAGGTCGGTTCCTGAAGGCATACTGAACATGAAACTATTTGATTTTTTTGTTTCAGACCATCCGTCGGGAAGATTTCACGACCACGGCAACGGTACCCATGTAGGTTTCGCCAATCGAACCGTAACGGCCAATACTTGGACCAATGTTGGCGGGGCGATGATCGATTACCCAATTGTACGCCAATGCTCGGCTGAGTATTGACTAGCCAACATTGGTTTGCCAATACGAGGCCAATGTTCGGCCAAATATAGACTCGCTAATCATTGGCTTGTCGATACGAGGCCGATATTTGGCGAAGTATAGACTCGCCAATCATTGGGTTGCCGATACGCGGCCAATGTTCGGCCAAACGTAGACTTGCTAATCATTGGCTTGTCGATACGAGGCCGATGTTTGACGAAGTATAGACTGGCCAATCATTGGTTTGCCAATACGAGGCCAATGTTCGGCCAAGTATAGACACGTTCATTATTGGGTAATCGATATGAGGCCGATGTTTGACGAAGTATAGACTCGCCAATCATTGGTTTGCCGATACGAGGCCAATGTTCGGCCAAATATAGGCTCTCTAATCATTGGCTTATCGATACGAGGTCGAGGTTTGGCGAAGTATAGACTCGCCAATCATGTTTTTGCCGATACGAGGCCAATGTTCGGCCGAGTAACGCATGATCAAACCGCAATTCGTATATTGACGATTCATTGTTTCGCGTCGAAGTCATTGAGAGACGAGATGAATACTTTTTACGAGTCCATTGGACATTATTCTTAACAACCATACTACCAAATCAATGCACTCATTGTTGGCTGATTCTCGAACGAGCTCATACGCGATACTCTGCCCATTTTTATGAACCATCCTACACTGACAGAAAAATTCTATTAATATTAACTAACCGCGTCTATTTATTTATTCTTTGTTTGAATTAACTAGATTTTTTGTGAAATCAAATTTTTCCTATTGCATTCCATTATTGGAATTATTCATTTTAAATATGTTTATTTATTCAAATTAAACTTGAACTAATGAACAAATGGTCTGTCTTTATTGGAACACACATATTAAAGGGTTGTGGGGGTAGAGAGGGTGGAGCGAGAGGAATTATATATATATATATATATATATATATATATATATATATATATATATATATATATATATATATATATATATATATATAGGTTAGGTTTGGAAATTCTCCAACATGTCAGTCGATAACACTCTCTAATTATCACGATGATATTAACTAATTGATATAGTTAATGCGATACTAATAATGATGAGAATCCATTTGGTTTCTTATGGCATATCTGCGATTCAAATGTTACGAGCACTCGGTAGCATAGGGGCAGCGTGCTTGGCTATGAGTAGGTAGGTTCAAGGTTCGAGTCCCATATAGGTGAAATATTTTCTTCGAACTAATCGTTTCGAAAGACCAGGTAATGACGAATTACAATACAAAAAGAATCAATTTTTTTTTTTGGCAGTGCAGGACCAATTTTGGTGATCTATATCGGGTCACAATTATCCGCCAAGACTCGGTCGATAATCGGGCCAAGCTCGAGTGCCAATGATGGCAATCTTGACGGGGACTGATTGTTGGCCGATTCTCGAATGAACTCCTACGCGATGCTCGGCCGATTCTCGTAAGCCATTCTAGGGCCAATATTGATTGCGAATATCGGGCCACTCTTATCATCCGAGGCTCGGTCGATGATCGGGCCAAGCTCGAGTGCCAATGTTGGCAGGCTCGGCGTCGCGCATCGGCCAATCGTTGGCCACTACCGATCACCCTACATGGGTACCTGCTTTTCGAGGCGTTGGCTTTAAACATATTTTATGTGTACAAAAAATGAATAAAATACATAAAATTTTTTTTTTTATGTACTTAAAGAGTGTATTTATTGAACAGTTTAAACCCCATATCGATATCTTTAATAGTATTCTCAGAAAAAAATCACGAAAATAGCGTTTTTTTCATGGTTTCAAAGTAGAATCCTGCCTTAAACCGTGTTGCTTTTTTCCGCGTTATTTTTGCTCGTGTGTTGCTATCAACGTGTGTTGTTCAGTCCAACGTGTGTAAATGTGCGTGTTGCATGTTGATTCTACACGCTTCATGTGTGTTCGAATAAGCGTGTTATTGATGGGTATAGCTACGGAGGTGTGTGATCATTTAATGCGTAAAACTTGTACACTCATGTGTGTAATTTTAACGCATTACGTGTGTAATTTTAACGCATTGCGTGTTACCAAGTGCATAAGTGTGTAGAATCAAAAAGGCAACGCGTGTCTAGCCTTTTCGATGTCTTACTTCTATACATACTTTGAACACACGTCAAACACGCCTAGTTTTTCCAGTGTTCCTGTGATGTGGAAGAAATCGGCGTTTCATCAGATCGGGTCACGGCCCTCTTTTAGTCCTCGTATTCCGAGCCTCGTTTTGGTCCGGCAGTTTAATATTCAAATTATTGGATAAATCGCGTGTATATATTGTACGCTCAGCACCGAAATTTACAAACTCTTTTTCAAATCCTGCTCGTCGCGATCTCGGGCCCAGTGAACTTTTCGAAGCAGCTTAGGATCGGTGGGAGAAGAACGGGATCGGGGCCAATAGGAATCAACGAGACTCCATTTTTGTCTTTCCGAGATTAAGCAGTCTGACCAGCAGGATGAAATCGGAATATTGACATTTTTTCGGCAGCTCGAAATAAAGATGAAAAATAAAACGAAAATCGGCCCTCGAAGGTATCAAATCGGCACTTCGGAAGAATAAGATTAGATCCAACACGAGAAATTTTTCTGGTTCTGATTTCCTAAATTTCCTCCGGTCGATTTAAGCTATCAAAATGGTGTGAACATTTTTCAGGATCCTTGTTTAGCGATCTGCGATTTTTGGCAGCTTGAAATGATTACGAAAATCGGCCCTCGAAGGATTTGAATTGGGACTTCGGAAGAATCAGATTAGATACAACACGAGAGTGACCATGCAGTTTGCAGCGTTGGAATGCAACGAAATTTGTCTGCTTCTAAATTATTTATCTTATTTAGCGATCTTCAAGCTAAATCTACGAAATATGATTTTCGATAATAATAAAAATAACGAATTAATAGGAATTTTGTTTGCATCTGAAAGATGCAAACTTCAAACCCATATACGAGAAAACTCATCTTTCGATATTGTGCGATTAGCGGTGCTGAAATTTGCATCGTTGGAGTGCAACGTAAATTCTTCTGCGTTCGATTAATTTCTTTATTTTTTATTATTATCAAAAACATTTTTTATGCCGATTTTGGTTATAAATTTTTAATAAGGATCATCGAAAATGCTTCAGTAATTTTCGTAGTCTGAATGTGCCGACGAAAAATCGGCGATGCGATGAAAATACATTTTCGATGCAGTCCAACGATGCAAACTTCCATGCCGTTTCGATCATCTCGTTCTCGTCGCGAAAAAAAAACTGGTGAAACGTACACTGCAATAAAAATTAGCTGCAACGAAAAAAAATTGGTCTGAAGTTTGCACCGTTGGATTCCAATGAAATTTTATTTATTTATTTTTAATAATTTTTTTCGTGTATATTTCGACTCTGGGATATCGGTGGAGGCGTTGCAAAATGTTCAAAAAAAATTGATGGGCCAGTATGCACCCCTATAGAGGGGTGAACAGTGAAAAAATTGATATCTCGAGCGGTACAGACATCCTCTTTTTTTTCTTTGCGTTATATATACTGAGTGCCTTCGAAAAGCCACAAAAAAATTGGCAACGATTTTTAACTTCCGGAACCCACCCTTATACGGGGTGAAAGTGAAAAAAATTTCATAGTCAGCGTCAAAGAAATTCTGATTTTTTGATATGCCTGTTATATTCCTGGTGCTTAAGGCGGTCCTCTAGTTTCTCGGGTCGAAAAAATCGATTTTTTTTTTCTTCATAAATCACGTCTACAATATGTGTAGAAAATGTGTGCCAAAGGATTTTTCGATATTCGAAGTGGTTCACAAGTTACGGCCCTGGAACGGAGCCGGTACACGGAGCAGGTATACTTTCAAACGCGTTTTTCTCGAAACACCATTTTTCGAAACGGTGACCACGATATTTCAGAAACTACTGCACCGATCTTGTTTAAATTTATACAGCATCTTTAATATGTTATAAGCCAGCGATTGAACTAGGATTATCATGATTGCTTCGATAGTTTTTTTTTGTACGAGCGAAAAACTTAAGAAAAAATGAGTAAAAAATAGAATGTAATTTTCAAAAGTGTATGAAAAAGTCAATTTTTGTCATTTAGAATTCACTCTAGTTCAATCGCTAGTCTTAAATATGAAGATTGAAATGCCGTTTGGTTGTTTGATTTCAGATAAGCAGAACAGCCGCAATCTTGGTCCCCGTCAAGCACCTCTTTTACTTGATGTCTTCCTGTCGGCCTCTATAACTTTTATTCTATTATATATTTTGACTTCAAAACATTTGTAAAGCTTATTTAAATGTTAATAAAGATTATGCAAAAACAATGAGACTGATTATTTCGATGCTTTGCCCGTAAAAAATTATTGAAAAAGCCGTAAAAAAAACAGCCGAGAAACTAGAGGACCGCCTTAAGGAAAGCAGCAAAAAAATTGGCAACGATTTTCAACTTCCGGAATCCACCCTCCTGAGGGGGTGGAAGTCGAATGAAAATCGTATTTTCGGCTTTAAAGACATTATCGTCTTTATAATTTGCGTTATCGATACTCGAGCTTCCGGAAGTTCAAATTTCCAGTCCCGCATTGAGCGTATCAAGCGACGAATTTCGCGACAATTAACGTGTCGCATCGTTAATTGAATATTCGCCTCCAATGCGCGACCCATTGGAAGCTCCATGAATTGTTCTTCCAAAACACGCGTCACAATTCGAACCTCCAGTTTCATCGATACACCGAGAGACAAAGATATGGCAGCAGCCGAAAAACCCCCCATTCAGTGGCTCGTGGTGAATGACGTTTGAATTTCCATTTCGCCATTTTCTACGTCGACGATCCTTTTTTTTTGCACGGGGTGATTGAATTTCGAAGGTAATGGGTTTTGAACGTAAACGAGAAAAAAAAAACCGTCCGGATCGACGCACGCGATTGTTGAATTAACGGTGATGCGTCTGTGGAGATTGAATGCGCGATAATTTCGTGGGGAACATATAAAGTTCGACGGAGCGTGATAGGAATGAATATGGATATGCGCAGGTTTCAATTGAATTATTAAGCCGCGATCGGGCCGCGTACACATACGCGTTGTGTGCAAACTGACGTTTATGCAAAGCGCAGTACGACCCGTGAGAACGTGAGGATTAATAACAATTGTCAATTAAATTATGTCAGTTCGCTGACGCTTATGACGTAACGCGTATCGAATCTTGGCGAAGAAATGCAATTTTCGGTTGCAGTGTCTGTCCGGCCGCGTTTCCGACTCCGCGATCCTGACGATTTCAATATTCCATGGTAATTGTGAGGTGCCAAAAAATTTTACGAATTTTTGTGATTTTATTCGTTTGGGTCCTCTCGGGACCTTAAGGGACCTTAAGGAAGTGACTTATTCGTTACGGGACCTTAAAGGTCATTAAGGGAGTGATCGGGTGCTTACGGCAGCTTAAGGAGCCTTAAGGTAGTGATAGAGTCCTCACAGGACCTGAACGGACCATAAAAGAGGGATAGGGTGCTCGGGACCTTAAGGGACCTTACGAGAGTTACTAGAGACCTTAAGGGACTTTACGAGAGAGACTAAAGACCTTAAAAGTCCTTAGGAGAGTGACTAGAGACCTTAAGGGACCTCACGAGAGTGGCTAGAGACTTTGAGGGACTTACTGTTACCAAGGGACAACTGTCCTGTTCCCAAGGGACTCCTCGGGGTGTTGGCCACGGCTGCTCGTTTCTCAACGAACCAGGAGGGCACAGGGAAACTGCGAAAAATCTGGGCAGCAGGTCACAATTTTTTCACCCGGCTGTCGGCTACCCTCACCATCGCCTGAGCCGTTATCTGTCCGAGTATTGACCTGAGCCAACGTGGCGTCCACCGCGCATCACAATTTTCTCATTTGTCGGACATTTGCCCTGGTTATTGGGGGCTGGAGCGATGAATTATCAGCAGGCGTAGAGAAAGAGTGCTGCTGATAAACTGGCGAAGCAGGACATTGTCACTTCCCACTGAGCTTAGGTAGTTAGCCCACTTTTTTGCTGTTGGACGTCTCGCCCTTATGGTCGTTTGCCCTGGCCATTTACATTGACGCAGGATTTATTGGTGATCAAGGGAGGGTGGAACGGTAGGGGCTTGCGTGTAAAAAACAAGGAGCGAGGGATGGAGATTGAGAGGGAGAGAGGGAGAGAGAGAGAGATAGAAAGAGAGCATGTCAGGAGGAGTCGCAACGGAGCTTGTCGGGCAGAGAAAAACGACGATGAACCCCCATAAGCATCAGCACCAATGGAGAGTTCGTGAAAATCGATTATGCCTTTTCCCAAGTCCTTCTGCTCGGTAGAGTTCGCAGGAGTCTTCCTCTCGCCCGGATCCACGACTACTTTGTTTCACGGCTTCCGTCATTCGATCTTTGGGAGAAAGATTTTTTCCTTCTTGAGTTCGACAGCCCACAAGACAGAAAAAGTGCCATATGGGTCCTCCCACTTTCTTCATGCGAAAATCCACATAATTCTACCCCAAGCAGTTCCCGAGCGAAAATGTGACCGGGCATTCTCTACTTTGCGTCCGGCCCTGACCAGACTTGCCTTGTCTGATTGACCTGACCGGGCACTCCCATGGAACAAACCGGGAAGATCGCAAAATCGGTTTTCACGGCATACCCTCTATGTTTGGAAATTACAATCTTCTGGCCGGGATACATTGCGAGCAAGTACATCTTAACGTAATGTCCAGCAGGCCAGAACATTGACATGTTCTGAAAAGTGCAGCCTGACTTTAAGGCGAAGTAGAAGATCTACCACGTGACATGAGTGCGAGAGAGATAGCTGAAATTTTCGAACAGAGATTTCTCAGAGATGAATAATATTTAGGGCAAAAGGAAGTCATCAAGCCCTGCGTGAGGAAATTCTCCAGAGCCTAATACCTTGTTTTTCCTAAAAAAATTAACGATCTATGAGAAAATTGGGTTGGAAAATTTGTGAGGTTATGTTGACCTTGTACATGCCCTTAAGAACTCAAGAAAAGCTACTTTGCTTTTCACCTCATCAAAGATATTTATAATTGATTGGGATGAAACTAATACATCTGTTGTAATTCTATTCATCACTAAAAGCATTAATTTCATCAATGATAATCGACGAGGATAACAATGCTTATCATGAGTACCGGGGTTACGATAACTAATGATTTGAGCATAAAGAATAGCCAAATTACTTTATGAGGCGACGAAGTAAAGCAGATCATTCGTGGTTTTTGAACGCCTTGTCGCCAAGTTGGGAAATATCAATGTTCTGGCCGGGAAGACATTACCTGAATGTATTTCGCCAACAATCCGCCAGGTGGCTACAAGCGAAGCGCCCCGCGTAAGCAGTACCAACGTACGAGAATAAAAGTTCGTCCTGTGAGTTGTACCACGCACAGCAGTGCTATGATTACAGCGTGCACTTGCGCTTGTGATTTTGCGATACTTGCGAAATGACCCTTTGCACTCTAGGCCTTTTTCGCTCGGATAGTGATCTGTGTACGTTCTTCTGTCTCTTTGCCTATCAGAAAATGCGAGCAAGGGTATGTCTACACTCATATACTACTTTAGCAAGTAGATAACTAATAAACAACATGTTGTCGAAATACTATATTGAATACACTCCCGATTTTACCTCCTCAAGGATTCCAAAAACGCTGAAACGTCATGTTTAATTTCCTCGTTTGTTCCTGGTTATTTTCCGATCTATTCCCTACAACTTTCCTGGTCATTTGCCGCTTGTTCTCCGGCCCGTTCCTGATCAGTTCCCCAGAAAGGGAACGGCGGATCGGGACCTAGCCTTAGACCCGTTACATTGCGAACCTCTTCCAGGGTGGAAGGCCCCACCAGAGCCTGATATTATCTAGGGAAGACAGATCAGTACTTTTTCTCGACTCAAATTTCTCCACGGGCTGTACATCATTTTTGCTTTACTCCTCGTGCTCCTCCCTGTGTCGTTGCGGCCCTTTACGACTTTGTACCCTCCACTTCGCCATTTCCGGTTCCTTGGAGACCCCCCTGGGGTATTAGCAGGAGGGCACAGGGAAACTGGGAAAAGATAGTATTTTCTACTATTTTGCTAACTGTCATTTTTCTACCTTTCAAACCGGAACTTCCATTAGCGTTGACTCGATCCCGTGAACAAGACTCGTGGCCGAAATCCTTCGAAACGCTGAGGGCAAGAATCCCCAGGGTCGAGCGATTCGTATTCCGGTCAGTACCGAAGATAGATAAAAGTGGGCGTGCGATTCTCGAGCCTAATTGAATCGGATTTCTACAGCCGGATGTACCGACTCCAGACGGGGAAGGCCTTTCAATAACTCCCCGTTGTACTAGGCTCACCCCGAAGTCTCGGGTCAGATTTGGAGGCAAATGTAGTACGTGTTTCAGGTCACGTGCCCCTCGCGTGAAACGCCAACGCAGCCGAGTCCAAATAGCCAGAACGGACGAGACGAAACATTCAACTGGTTCACGTGTTCAAGTTCGAAGTTTGAGATTGTTAATTCTATTCGAACATTTTGTTGTATATACGGGGCTTTTCTAATTTTGTACCATTTTAACAAATGTTAATTCACGGTGATCGATTGCAGTGAAATTGATTTGCTAGTTCGCTTGATTCTCGATATAATATTTTGTGATAGAATTGAGGGACTAAATGTTGGCTACGTCATGTCCTGTCATTAGTCCTCCTGTCATTAGTTCTCCTGTCATTAGTTCTCCTGTCATTAGTTCTCCTGTCATTAGTTTTCCTGTCATTAGTTCTCCTGTCATTAGTTCTCCTGTCATTAGTTCTCCTGTCATTAGTTCTCCTGTCATTAGTGCTCCTGTCATTAGTTCTCCTGTCATTAGTTCTCCTGTCATTAGTTCTCCTGTCATTAGTTCTCCTGTCATTAGTTCTTCTGTCATTAGTTCTCCTGTCATTAGTTCTCCTGTCATTAGTTCTTTTGTCATTAGTTCTCCTGTCGTTAGTTGTCCTGTCATTAGTCCTCCTGTCATTAGCCATGATTGATTTGGTTGATTCTGACAACTTTTTACTTGTCAGTGGATCTCTTGTCTCTCTCTCTCTTTCCCTCCCTCTCTCTCTCTCTCTCTCTCTCTCTCTCTCTCACACCCACACCCAAGGAAAGGTTGCAAGGTTGATCTCTCCGATTTCGCTGAAATTTGGCATGCTTGTAGAATGGGTAAAAATAGGCAACGCGTATTTTTTATATCTGCAGAACCCGATTTTTAAGGGGTGAAACGCACCCTCGAAAATAGGGGTGTTTTTCGTTTTTCGTCGATAACGTTATCGTTCTCATCTCCAATGTATAGTAAACGAAAAAATAGACATTGTTGCAATTTTTTTTTCATATCTCGTACCGTTAAAACGCTATCGACGAAAAACGAAAAACAAAAAAACACCCCAACTTTCGAGAGTGCGTTTCAACCCTTAAAAATCGGGTATCAGAGATATAAAAAAATACTTGTCGCCTATTTTTACCCATTCTACAAGCATGCCAAATTTAATCGAAATCGGAGAAATCAATCTCGCAACCTTTCCTTGTCAGTCTTCTTTTGATTAAATTGTATCATTGCAATGTTTATGATTAAATTATAGTTCATGAAAGTTATTTATTGTTACTTTCCTTATACATTATAATTATTTTCCGATAAACGTCAAGGAGAAAAGGTTATAGTTTATTATTTTGATATTTTTGTATCTTGTGGTATTATGGATTTTGTATTTGTGAATAGTACATATATGTACTTGTAGTAATGTAGATTATATACTTGTATTTTGTAGTGTCGTAGCGTTTACTATTATTGTTGTTATTCCGATTCTTTTATATAATTAAATATTGCAACTTTTGTTATTATTAATATTATTATTTTGATATTCTTGCATGATTAAGTACTGTTACTTTTATTATTATTATTTTGATACTTGCGAATCATTAAGTATTGTAACTTTTTTTTCATGATAATCGACTTATTGCTCCAGCCAACACACTTCCTCAGTTTGCACTGGGAAACATTTACCTACCCCGGGGGTAAGGCTCGATCTTAATCAAGACCGGAACAATTAATTCTGGGCGGCACTCGAGGGTTCCGAAACCACCTCGCCTGCCACCCAGTCAAATTTTATTATCATTATTATTATTATTTGGAGATTTTTATATTATTAAGTATTGTAATTTTTTATATTATTAATATTATTAATTGTATATTTTTGTATTGTTCAGTATCGTAACTTTTATTATTATTATTATTATTTTATACACGCTGCCTCGAGTGCTTGTATTTTTTCTTGCATCACTAACAAGGAACATCACTTGAGTGTCCGCCGTCGATTTTGTTGAAGCTCATATATGTGATAGACCATTGAAAACTATAAGACACGTATTTTTTTATCTGCGGAAAAACGGTTTTGAGGGGGGAAACGACCCCTCAAAGAAAGGCATGTCGAGGGGTGGTTTTGCAGTTTCACCCACAAGCAGTCGACCGATCTAAATGAAAAAAAAACCAAAATTCTCCTAATATAAAGCGATAAAAAATGAACTATAGAATAATTGAAACAGAAATGAAATTGAGGGGTGACACGCCTTTCTTTGAGGGATATTTTCCGCCTTAAAAATATTTTCCCGCAGGTAAAAAAATACGTGTCTAGTAATTTTCTATGCTTTATGGCATATATGAGTTTCAACAAAATCGGAGGCGGACACTCAAGTGATGTTCCTTGTAAGTATTTTTACGTATTATGATTCTGTGAATGCGATCCGCCATGATCTACGGCGATTTGTCGTATTCTGGTATGCTTGTAATTTTTTTTTTTTTCTTCAATTTATTATATTTCGCTGGTTCTGTCAATTGCTCTTTTTAAAATGTATTATTGTGGATGAATGCTAAAGTCAATTTAATTCAGCTCTAATCCACTTTTCCTCGAAGTTATTTAGTTAGGGCATAAAAATAAGGAACTAATTAATCAATCGATGGAATCATCTTCCACCTTTGACGGAATCGAGACAGAACACAAAAGAGTCGACAATGCTGTATCGCGAGCAGAAATATGATGAGAAACCTTCGGATCCAATCGCCCCCCCCCCCCCCCCTGATTCCACCTTTCCACCCCCCCCCCGCCGATAATTGAATCAAGTGGGATGAGTGCACACTCGCCTTTTGCCTCGGTATTCTTGTCGGCAGATTCCAAAATGACCGTTTAACGAGACCCTGCCGATAATTGGGTTACAAATTGTCCTCCCCCACCTCCCTCGGGCTTGCCTCGTCGTCGAGCAACACGTGTGTACACAATTTAACGTATCGAAGGATTCGTCGTTTTTGCCAGCGATAAAGCTCGCATCGTTGCAGTTTAATTATTATATATGAAAATTCATTTTATAAATTGCACGAATTAAGAAATACATTCTCAACTGAAAATTTAATTGTTTTGATATTTCATATTAGTTAATTGGGAAATAAATTCTTCCGTATCTCTCTCTCTTTCTATCTCCCTCTCTTTTGCAATATATATATATATATATATATATATATATATATATATATATATTAGGGTGGCACAAATTTGAGCTCCATTTTTTTTCTTCTTTCTCACCATCCTTCTACCATCCCACCATCCCGCTAAATATTCACTGGCCGGTTTGAGCTTTCGCGAGGTTGATTTAAAAATCATAAAGCGTTTAATTCATGGGTGAGAAGTGGACGAAAAAAAATCGATTTTTTAATAAAAATTTGAATTTTTGGGAGGCTTGAGCGACCACTAAATATTTTTTGACCGCTCGCGCAGCTTCCGTGACAATTTTTTTTCTTCAAACAAGATAATTGGACGGTGAGAATAAGGGAAAAAAATAGAGCTCATATTTGTGCCACCCTAATATACATATACACAGCGAAGCCCGAAAAGTTACGTTTAAAAGGGAAATCTGGATACCTCGTATCAATACCCATTCAAATTACCCCATCTATGTTATCAGATTCTTTCAATTTTCGAGAAAAAAAGCTTTCATTTTAAATTACTCGAGTTTTTATGTAGCATAGGTTTTTATTTATTTTTCTCTTTTATGTATGTACTTTCCTCTTACAAGTTTCTTAAAGCAATTAGGAGACATTTGGACGCGTATAAATATTTCTCTTTATCGTCCAAACTTTACTGGTGGTCTTGAAGTTTGCATCGTTTTACTGCGACGAAAATTCGTTTTCATATTCTTATTTTCTCATTTGTATTATTTACCAAATATTGTTTTTGCAGGTTTGATTTATAGACATCTGAATATGCGATTTAAAAAATAATTGATGAATTTCTGAAGATTAGCCACGAGAAATTCGAGCAACTGAAAAATAATCATATTCATGATGCAATCATTCCCACGATGCAAACTTTAATCTCATATTTAGTGACTGATCCTCTCAAATTTATTTTTCAAACTTTCGATCATAATCTAAGGCATTAATGTTGGTGTTCAGTTGGTAATTTTATTATTGCTTAACGGTGAACTTCATAGCGATAACACCAGTAAAAAAATGGGGAGGAAAGTACATAAGTACACACGAGAGAAAAAAATGCTTTTGGGTCGAAAACTAAAAATGTTCGTAGAATGCACATGGGGGTGATTGGGTTACGTATCGATACATCTAGATTTCCCTTTTGGATGTCATTTTACAGTCGATGCTGTATATATATATATATATATATATATATATATATATATATATATATATATATATATGTATATATATATGTCAACATTGCAGCCAATGCAGAGTTCCAGGCTCGGGGCTGGCCGATGCAGCAACAAGTTTACCAACTGGCGACCCACCCCCAATCCCTCTCATTCCCCTCAGGACCTCGCAGCATTTTTCCCCAGTGTTTCAAATCAATTCGACAACGAAATCATGGCACATTAGTCGACATTCGAAAAAAAAAAATTGGCCCTTAGAAAAGACAAGCGTGTCATTATGGACAAGCAGTCTTAAGCAGCAGTTGATTGATTTGGCTCAGTGAGTAGCCGTTTTCTGAAAAAAAATCAAGAAATGGCGGTTGGTCGAAAGGAGTGTAATTTTGGCGAAATTTTTACTTATATTCGGGGGCTTAAAAAACACTAAATTGACAAAAAATGCCTACGTACAACGATAGCTACAGCAATTACGGAAATTATAGTTATTTTTTAAATTGAAAAATCGGACACTTATAGCTAGACTTACAATTCCGGCAGATCGAGAAAAGTAGTTTCGAGAAAAAAGCGATTGAAAGTTTTAGTCCGTATAAGTTAAGTGTATAGTTTTAAGTTGAAGTTTCAGTATGTATAAGGGAAACTTTTAGTATATATAAGTAAAGTGTATATCGTTGCGCTACTTGCTCTCAGTAAATCGACTTGCTCTTCGAAATCTTTTTCACATATTCTTGAATATGTATACTAGGGTGCCACAAATTTGTGCTCCATTTTTTTTTCTCTTTCCCACCACCCAATTATCTACTTTACAGAAAAAAAATTGTCGCGAAAGCTGCGAGTGGACAAAAAATATTTAGAGATCGCTCAAGCCTCCCAAAAATTCAAATATTCATTAAAAAATCGATTTTTTTTCGTTCACTTCTCACCCATGAATTTTACGCTTTATAATTTTTGAAATCATCACGCGAAAGCTGGAGCCAGCCAATGAATATTTAGTGGTCGCCCACGAGCTTCGAAATTTCGAATTGTTGCGGATTTTTTTTTCTCTACTCACTCATAAATTTAACACTTTGTGAAATTTCCAAAAGTCAATCGCGTTTTTTCTTTAGAAATGGATTTTTTTAATTTACCTCACACGTCTAACTCTATAAAGCGGGGAATCTACAATTTTGTTTACGGGCAAGGGCTTTGAAGAATTATTTTATGAGGACAAAGATTATAATTCTTGGGTTGGTAGTGTAAGGTTAATTTGAAAAATCTGTTTCTAAAGAAAATCGATTGATTGTTTGGAAATGTTTACAAAGCGTCAAATTTATGAGTGAGAAGAGTAAAAAAGGATTGGCGAAAATTGGCAATTTCGAAGCTCTTGAGCGGCTAGAGCTTTCGCGAGGTTAATTTAAAAATTATAAAGCGCAAAATTCATGGGTGACGAAAACATGGAAAAACATGGGTGAACGAAAACAAATAAATCGATTTTTTAATTACACGATTGAATTTTCGGGAGGCTTGAGCGACCTCTAAATATTTTTTGACCGCTCGCAGCTTTCGTGAGATATTTTTTTTTCTTTAAAGAAGATAATTGGATGGTGAGAAAAATGAAGAAAAAAAAACAGAGCTCTAATTTGTGCCAGCCTAATGTATCCTTTGAGAAAATACCAAAAAAATCGATTTTGTCAACCGATCACAGTGGTGTCCGGAAATTGCAAAAAATGGCTTTGGATACTGATGAAAATGAAGAAATAATAAATGAACATAAAAATCATTGCATTCCAACGATTCAAACTTTGACGTCATCAGGAATTTGGGCATGGCGACTCGATCGCTAAATTCCCGAGTTGTAATACATCGAGGTTCCTCGTTCTTCAAGGGTGTTCCTCGAAGCTTCCCTCTGGAGTCCGAGAACGACGGTGCAAAGTTAGAACCGAGGGATGACCTGCTCTCTCGTCTCGCATCTGTTTGTTCCAAGCAAAGCCGATTAACTTTGTGATCATCAGAGCGAAGCTGCGAGGATCCTTGGGGAATTCTCACTGCTCTCTCTCTCTCTCTCTCTCTCTCTCTCTCTCTGGACTGCAGCATTCTGTTGGCTCATCTCGAGCGAACTTCTGCTCGATATAACTTCTCGATGAGACGTCCGGTCTATGACGGTCCTCGCGTCACCTCCAGCCTCCGAGGAATTATCCTTGCTCTCTCGAGCTGATTTTCCATCCGTTTGACAGCGTTTGCCCAGGAAAAGTGTGTTTCCGTTCCGTTGGACTTTGATCAATTTTCCCATTCAGACACTCGCCTCGGTTTGAATGCAATTTCCGGGAGGATATTTTTTTTTTCAACATCGTAGCAGGTTCGCAGGTTTTCCGCAGTTTCCCCGTGCCCTCGTGCGAACGCTATACGGGCCATGGGAAGCGCCACGCCGTGGGCAACACTCCGGGGCCTTCCTAACCGGAAATAGTGGAACGTGTGGGCTCTAAAAGTGCTCGGGGTGACGAGAAGCCGAAAGGGGCTGAAGGTGCGTTGGAAAAACGTCAATCTGATTGAGAATCGAATAAATTCTATTTCGTTTCGTTTGGGCTCAATTGAACATTCATTGAAAACGAATAGATGTTCTTCACGATGCCCTTTGCACTGCGGGTGGAAAATCGAATTTCCCTTTGACGCGTGGGCGGGAGGGCAGCGCTGTCTTTCAACCGTGTCCTTTCGGGTGGGCTTGTGCGCGTGTCTTCCGCTCTCGCCTCAGGGCGGCCGGAAGTAATATACGTGTTGATGCAACGTGTCGAGAAACGCCCGGAAGCTCCCGCCGAGGGCCCAAAGCCCTCTCTCTCTCTCTCTCTCCCTCTCTCTCTCTCTCGCCCCATCCGATCGATAATCCATCGAAAAAACATTTATTCTACTTTCCAGAATGGAAACTGCGTGGGACCAACCCCCTCGGACGAGGCTCGATAATAATGCTTTTCATTCACACCCCAGGCCTGCAATTCCATAAAAACTTTGTCCTTTTTTGTTCGCACATTCGATGGGACATTGCAAATTGCTTTAGCTGCAAAATAGGCACGAACGTTGACCGAGACGAAGCAACCGGATATAGTGCATTGTTCATGCGCGGATTCTCCCTTCCTCTTTCCAATAAACGATCCATCCACATACGTCATACCGCCGGTCAAACGCATTACGACCATACGTATTGCTAATTTATTCACGAGGATTCCTCGGTAGACTGGATACCGGAAAACTACGTACGGGAGAATCCGATAGGAGAGTACGCGCGTACGGAAAGGCACACTGCGAGGGCTTATACGACCCGGAAGAAAAAGACGACTATGTAATCCAGTTGCACGGTGCATGAGGCTTTGCCATTAGCACGATAACCCATTTACCACTCACACTGCGGGAGGGAACGTGGCGAGCTAGTGGCAAATCTGGAACTTTCTCTCTCTCTCTCTGTCTCTCTTTCTCAGTATACATACATATATATATACATATATATATACATATATACATATATATATATATATATATATATATATATATATATATATATATATATATATATATATATATATATATATATATATAGGGTGTCCTGTTATGACTGGATAATCCTGCAACTGTCGATCGATCAGATCATGTCCCACTACATGCTGTAATTTCAGTTTAGTAAAAGTCCCACGGTTTTCGAAATTGTGGACTTCATGTTATTTTTTGAAAAAAAAAAAAAAAAAAAATTCCTTTTGGTTTTGGTATATATATATATATATACCTTAAAAAAAAAATTCCTTTTGGTGTATATATATATATATATATATATATATATATATATATAGGGTGTCCTGTTATGATTGGATAATCCTGCAACTGTCGATCGATCAGATCATGTCCCACTACATGCTGTAATTTCAGTTTAGTAAAAGTCCCACGGTTTTCGAAATTGTGGGCTTCATGTTATTTTTTGAAAAAAAAAATTTCCTTTTGGTTTTTTCGCATGCCATTTATAGGAATGATATGAATCGACAATAACAAAGCAACTTTTTTACGCAATTGGCACGATATGGGTAGCACATTTTTTTACACCGCAGGCTATCAAAGTCGAATGTTCGAATTGGTTTGTATGAAAATTCTGCATAGGATCTTTTTTCATAATGTTTCCTCAACATTTAAGGTTAAAAAGAAGACTTTTTCAGATAAAACAAATAAGAGTATTTCAAAAAAAACAGGGTCATAAGAAGTTATCATTTGTAAAAATGGCATGCGGAAAACCTGAAGCGGATGATTAGAAAAAAATAACATAAAGCCCGAAATCTCGGGTATTATGTTATGGGATTTTTACTGAAGTAAAATTCCGGGATATAGTAGGACCCGATCTGACCGACAGTTGCAAGATTATCCATTAATTACAGGTCATCCTGAATATACAGGGTGTCTCAGAACTGAATGCATTCTCTGAAATGGGGGGTTGGGGGTGAAATTCTGAGTCGATTGATATGATCATGTATGGGTCTCAGATCGACCCTTGAATTATTTTTCCTTTTTAAAGGCGGGCCAATCAGATGCGCCCGTCTTTGAAAATGAATAATAATTCAGAGGTTGATCTGAGACCTACACATGCTTATATCAATTGACTCAGAATTTCACCCCCAACCCCCCATTTCAAGGAATGCATTCACTTCTGGGACACCCTGTGTACATATATATATATATATATATATATATATATATATATATATATATATATATATATATATATATATATATATTAGGAATCTATATATTCACACGCAACTATTCGCGGGTTTCGAAGCTACGCATACAAGTTGCCCTTTCCGAGCACTCTCGACTATGCTACGGAACATATATGTATACCTTCATTGTCACGTACTCACCGTGAAATCTGCGTTCCATCTCTGCACGGCCATTTTGCCACTTTTGTCCCTTCGCGCCAAAGGAACGGTGCGATTTATGAGAGAGCTACGATATATTTTTCTATACGCAGCCCTCGGCCCTTCTCTCCCTCACTCGGGCCTCAAGCTTGCGTCTCTCCAGCGGGAGGCAGATATCTCGTAAACTTTCGGAATAATTTCGCGTAGAATTTCATTAAACCGCGTCTTGTTGCTTCTCGTTAAAGCGGGCTGGCTATGGTTTACGACATGCGGGCAAAAGCATTTGACATTTCCGGTGTGCCTAGATTCGTAAGGAATACGCTCATATACATATATACTATAGTATATGCACTTGAAAAAAACTTATAATACATATGTAATAAGTTTTTTAAATAATTTTTATAACTTAATAACGATGATTATACATTTTGTATTATGTATTTATAATCGTGTAAGTTTTTCATAAGTTTCCATACTATACCGTTATACTTAATATTATACTCTTATAAGAAAAATTATAATACATATACTTATACACTGTTATTCTTTTTACAAAGCTTGTATAATTTCGTAATTATGATTATGACGTTGTCATTACTTATTTATAATTGTGTTTATTTTTTCATAATTTTATGTACTATACTATATATATATATATATATATGTATATATATATATATATATATATATATATATATATATATATATATATATATATATATACATACACATATATATACATATATATACGTACATATAAATATATAAGACACATATACATTATAAGTTTTTCGTAAGCTGTATAATTTTATAATTATAATTGCAAAGTTGTAATTATTTATTTACAATTGCGTAAGTTTTTTCATAAGTACTTTCATAAGATACAATACTTCTCTAAAAATATATACTTACGAGAAAAATCATAATATACATATAGGGCATTCCATATCAATTCGACCTGGGTCTGACCCTCGACCCCTCAAATCTGGTTCCCGATTTTTCCTATCATTACTCTCACTCTATCAAGCAATTACAATTTTTTTTCAGATTTTTCAAAATAAATTTGAGCGCGTCATGAATTTTTGAATTCTTTTTTTGAACACCTCGATGGCCGTAATCGAAAAATCTGAAAAAAATCCCTAAAATAGTGTCAGATATAAAAAATGTTGGTGTAAAATTCATGTCTGGGCTTTTGCTTCAATCCCTAATTAGGGTTTTTGTCAACCATGATTAAAGAAAATCGAAAATTACAAAATACACTTTAGAAAAATCGGAGAAATTTTTTGAAAAATCTGGCATTATGCATACAAAATTTCGAGAAACAGTCTACAGTAAATTGACCTCTGCTTCTTATTTAAAAAATTTTTTTGCTCAAAAAGCTAAAAAACGGGTTGAAGCAAAAGCCCAGACATTATGAATTTTACACCAACATTTTTTATATCTGACACTGTATTTTTGGGAATTTTTTCAGATTTTTCGATTACGGACATCGAGGTGATCAAAAAAAAATTCAAAAATTCATGACGCGCTCAAATTTATTTCGAAAAATCTGAAAACAAATGTAATTGCTTGATAGAGTGAGAGTAATGATAGGAAAAATCGGGAACCAGATTTGAGGGGTCGAGGGCCAGATCCAGGTCGAATTGATATGGAATGCCCCTTATACATTATGAGTTCTTCGTAACTTGCATAATTTTATAATTATAATTGGAAACTTTTTATTATTCGTTTACCATTGTACGTTTTTTATAAACTATATACTACATATATAAAAATTTACTCCCACACTAAGCCTGACGGTTGAATCAAAGTCCACACCCCGTACGTTTTCACGTGGCCACGTCTGACCGGAGCCGGACTGTTCTACTGTCCCGAGTTATACGTCCGAAACGACCGCGATCATTTCACGCGCGATACTCGCAGTTGTGACGACTCGATGGACCGTCGGCACAGCCATTGCACACTTTACCACGCGCATGTACCCATGTACACGGCCCTATCCATTATGTGCTTAACGTCGGGCTAGCACACGCACGTAAGTATGTGGTGTCCGCAGGTTTTCGCCGATATTGGATGTGTAAGAGGGGCAAATTGGAAAAGGGGCAAACACGTGGGTGAACGAAGAGCTGCCGAAAATCAGGGTAACAAGCCCAATCAAGGGAAGGGCTCGTTAGCTTTCTGTCCCTTTAAGTGGAGGGTGTCCTATAGGGCTCTATGTGCTGAAGGGATGGGTGTGTTATTATGGGAACACTGTGTGCATGTGGGTTGATATGTATGTGTAAACAATATGTACATCTTATACGCATGGATTAGGAATATCATTAAGATCGTCGATATACTGTTAAGGGGGCTGCTTGGGACCCAAAAAACAGATCGATTTTCAATTTTTCTTTTTGACGAGAGTATTGGGATGACGAGGTCGGGATTTTACACACAATTAATACATAGTCTTGGCAAGTTTGGGGTTTTTTTCATGGAAAAGTTTGATTTGATTATTAACTTGTTGTTATTTGATTATTGATTAATTGGATTGACAATTATGTGATTATTATGTAAACATAAAAATGTACTTTTAGTATAATAACAAACCTTCCGTATGTCCGGACACTTTAATATTTTTTTGAAAACTATGAAAATGTCAAGCTGTCAAAAAAACAATTTCAATAATTTGTTATTAACAAATGGATAACCGTATCAAAAAAATAAACGGCCATACGATAGCAAATGTTATGAACTATGCTTTGTCCGAATTTAAGGGAATCGGACTCCTAGATTTTGAGATACGACTTGAACCGTTTCACCAAACATCGTTTTGAGAAAAATGCAAAAAGGGCAAATCGCAGTAGGCGACTCGACGCGCTAAAAAAATTGCCATAATCTCGTCACCGAGAGGAAATACTCTACAGTCCATATAAGAAACATCGGGTTTAAGGGGTTACGTGGGTTTCGAACCCAAAAAAGCATATTTTCTCTATTTAGAAAAAATATAATATATAAATTATTTTATTCAAAATGGTAAGCACATAAAAGAGCAACATTTCTACAATATTTAAAAAAAAATCGTCCAAACATTCGGGAAATTCAGCCGGTAGGACCTGGTTTCCGGAGACCCCTAAAAAAAGTGTCCCCGTGGTGGTGAGGATAACTCATCATACCTTTATCCGAAATTGACTAACCATGTTTTTTCTGTTAGTAGATAAGTATAGCTCGTGATTGAACGAAGGATTTTTAAAAGAATTGAAATTTGAATTTTTGTCAGAGTTAAATGCAAAATAGTTCAATTTTTGGTACAATTCATACTACGTATAGCCTTGTAAAATTAGTTGTAATAAAAAAAAATCTTCGCTCAATCACCAGTCAATGCTATTTTGAAGAAGTGTGCGAAGTTTTAATAAGATCGGTGCCTTTTACTCCGATTGACTTAAAATTTAAAGAGAATGTTCTACACATTGTAGTATTAAATAATCAAAAAAAAATTTAATCGATTTTTTGACATTTTTGAACCCACGTAATCCCTTAAGACTTTTCGAGTTTATACTTACTTTGTACTTAGTCGCTCCAATGTGACGCCCTATAGAACTTTTATTCGCCCAAATGCGTGTACGGATAGGAATCGCGAATTCGCAGTAGGCCACGTCGTGTATGATCAGCCGAACGAACAAACGACAGTTTGTCTTATCGTAACAAAAAGTAATCATGCGGAGTATGTAATAAAAAAACATCCGGAGGATGCGTCATAGTAAATGTCCAATCGATATTATCATATATATATATATATATATATATATATATATATATATATATATATATATATATATATATATATATATATATATATAAGGCTCCCTGCCTAAAGTAGATAATGGTCCCTGTATTCAACATCGTGTAGCCCCCAATGTCTCCAAAATATCCATTCTCCATACATACAGGGTTTTTTCTACTCTCCACCGGATAGGACTTTATCTAGATTGTCCCGGTTGATGTCGGGTAACCCACACGCAGGGGATTTCAACGAGCTGAAGAGGAAGATAACGAGGCTCTTGCGAGTCCACACACAAACAGTATCCATACGCACACATGTATTTATGTATGTATATGCAAGTTTGGAGTGCTTTCTTGAATCCGTCGTATCAGGCTGCGATATACGTACAGTGTGACTCACAACTATTGGGGGCCCCTTGGTAAGTACATAGGGTGTGTCATTGCGAGGCTCTTGAAGTTTGGATCGTTTTAAGGCAACGAGATTTTCTCGATTATATTTTTTTCTTCTTTTTGTTATCAGAAATAAATTTTTTTTGCAAATTTAGAATATAGATCTATAAGGAAATTAAAAAAATTTGCCAAAGGAAATGGAAGCAAAAAAATCACGATTTTCGTTGCATTCCAACATGCAAACTTGAACGTCGTTCATGGGGTGCGAAAAGTTTTCTTTTTAGAGGGGGAGATACCTTTAGGCGAGGAAAAAATGGTTGATTTTTATGATTTTTTTTAAAGGAATGATTTCTAAAGCATTTTTGACACTTAGGGTATGTTTTATTACTACTTTTGGCTGTTGCATGGTTGAAATATATATTTTTATTAATAATTAAAATGGCGGAGGTGTGGCACGATCGTCTGAACGGGCTGCGGCGGATGTTGTCAGACGGCGTGACACGTAGCGTCGGCGGGATTTATCTGAAAAAAAAACCAAAGAAGACTTTTCATTCGTAATACTCATACGCAGAATATGGACCAAGAAAAAGTGAGAAATGTAGAAAATCGACGAAAGGGTACGCTTTGAAACAAAAATATTTACTTTTCCGAAAAAGTGGCTACATTTTGCAATAAAAAATACTATTTTTTTTATTTTTGAAAACACTCAGGGTTATGTTCTAGACAATGATAGGAATTATACCTGGTATATAAGTCCGACGCTGGGTAGTCAATGACAGGGGAGTTCCTTGCGCGCCATTTGTTTTTCAATCATTAACTAATGAACGAAAATTGTCGAATCGTATTATCGATTTGCAAAGTGAGTCTGAGTATTAATTATTTTTTACCGGAAAAAAGAAAAAACGAGAAAAAATATTCACATGTGCGAAGGTGGATTTCGAAGCGGCGCTGGATCCAGCTTGGACGTTCCGCGCGTGAGCAACTATGTCATTCTTCACTACTTGGACTTTAAAAGGCGAAGAAAAGGAATAAAAAGGCGAATATTTCGGCCAATTTTACTAGCGCGACATTTTTGTAAAAAGCTTTTTTTCCGACAATGGCACAGCCTGTATGTTCGCAAAGGGAACCCTAATAAAGGTTGTCTCAAAATTACTTGACATTTTAAATTGCGCGCCATTTTGTTTGTGGCGAACATAGAGTACTAATCGTTGACAACTGGTATCAGGAAGTATTGAGGTTTAGTCATGGAGAATTACACGATCGAGCAACGCATAGAAATTGTTATTTGCTGCATTGTTACTGCATAGTTATTGCAGACGAAGTTTCATGGTCGTGTTATATCTCGCGCCACCATTTATCGGATATTGTCTTTCACACATAACCTCCATGTTTGTACCTTATATTGAAATTAAAATATTCGTACTTTTCAAATAAATATTACGTTTTATTGACAAATTAAAATGTCTGGTTATTTTGAGACACCCTATAGTTGTGAATTAGCCTGCTTACAGGGTGTCCCAGAACTGAATGCGTTCCCTGACATGGGGGGTTGGGGGTGAAATTCTGAGTCGATTGATATAAGCATGTGGGGGTCTCAGATCAACCCCCGAATTATCATTAATTTTTAAAGGCGGGCCAATGAGGTGCGCCCGTTGAGCCGGCGGTATCGCTCACTGACGTACGCCGGCTCATCGGACGCACCTCATTGGCCCGCCTTTAAAAATTAATAACAAGTCAGGGCTTGATCTGAGACCCACACATGCTTATATCAATCGACTCAGAATTTCACCCCCAAGCCCCCATTTCGGGGAGCGCCTTCAGTTCTGGGACACCCTATAGATATGAATTAACGGTGGACGAGTGAAATATCCGCGTTTCTGTAACGGGGATTGGGAAGTACGATGGCGCCGACGAAGCCGACAATGGCTGACGAGGAGAATGCCCATAACGAACGGACGAAGAAATGTATAACAATAAAGAAAAATCAATATTTACAAGAGACATTAAAGGCGTCCGCGATGCTACCCGAAAGTAGATCGTACGCATGCAATCGATCGTCTCGTTAAAGTCGCGCATCAAGCCTGCTCAAAGTGTGGCGGAGACAGAAGGGCGGCCCCGGTTCGTACACACTTTGCTCACGTGTATTGGGTCCGCACACGCGGAATAACGGAAATCGCGAAATTAATGTTTTTGTCTTGTCCGCCTAGCGGAAATGTTTTCTCGGTTGCGGACATCGAATTTATGATTGAAGATTTCAAGTGCAATATTGGTTTTTTTTTTTCCTTAGGTACACGCTTTTCGCGTTTGTTACCTATTCTTTCCTATCGTTATGACCGTTCTTTCCTCTACTGTTTTTGCTCCTTTTTGTCTCCATCTCAAGTGCAATATTGTTTTTTTGTTGCGCGGTGGGTAGCACTAGCGCGAGGGCGGCGCCATCTATATCTTCATCTATATGTATCTATAGATATAAACAAATAAATGTTAGGGGGGTTGACACTTCTAGGCGAGAAAAACATTGCTGTTTTTTTATGATTTTTTCGGACGAATTTGAAATAAAATGCTCACATGCCCAAAATTGAAAGTTTTCAATAATTTTTGACACCGATCCAATTTGATATTTTTCGAATTTTAATTATGCAGACATATTAAGAAATGTTTAAAGTGCATCCCGGATTTTTTCAAAAAAACCGATCGATGGGTTGTTAAGGGCAGGTGGATGAAGTACTATCCGGGTCAAATTGACCCAGTGTGTCAAAGCCGTGGCCAAATATAAGTGTTTCAAGGAAGGGTTAAAGGATAGATTTCTTCACCATTTTTGAGACTTGGGTAATGTTTTGTTACTACTTTTGGCCGTTACATGGTATTTTTTATTTTCGATTAATCTTAAAAATGGCGGAGGAATGGTCTTCTAAACGGACTGCGGCGGACGTTGTCAGACGGCGTGACGCGTAGCGTCGGCGAGATTAATGTGAAAAAAAAAACCAATGAAGATTTTTCTTTCATTAACACTCATAAGCAGAATATGAACCAAGAAAAAGTGAGAAATATTGAAAATGGATGGAACGGTACGCTTTGAAACAAAAAGATTGAATTGTTCGAACACATGGCTACATTTTTGCAATCGATAACTAATCCCGGCAAAGTGTTATGTCCGTATGTAAAAGAAACCGAGGTATTGATGAAACATATAGTGCAGAGAGAAGAAAATTCCACTATATGAAATGTTATGAAAACGGAAGCTCATGTACATAATGTGTGAAAAAAAATGTAAAGGGGGATTAGTATGTGACTATGTGTAAACACCCTTGAAGGGTGTACCATGGATAAAAAACCACCAACAACCAATATAATGAATATTTAACAATAAATCATGAATATATAATAATAAATAATAGATATACATATAATAATACATAATCAATAAATAATATAATACATTTTTAAGGGATGACTTGCCTGCATTTTTTAAATTTTCACTGAACTTCTTTAAAGATCGTTTATATTAACTAAAACAAGTAGAAAAATAAAATTTCAAAGAGAATTCGTCTGTCCGTGAGTTAACATTTGCGCGTTTATAACTCGAGAGCTACTGAATCGATTGCGATGAATCTTTCACGGAAACGCAGCCTAGAGTTCGAAACTTGGTTTAGGCCTTTGTGCATTACGCTACGTGGTTAATTATAATTACAATAAACAAGCGTACAAACAATCAAACATAAAACCTTCATATTAAAAAAGGCTGCAACGAGCAAATAAATAATCAAATGAAGAAATAAACTAATGAAGAAACAAAAAATCACGACTAATAAGGGGTTTCGTGTCGGGTTTTATAAATTGATTCGCAGATCAATAATTACTACAAAAAACATTGAAAGAAAAAACCACATCAACGAAAGAAACAGAAATTTGCGGATAATGAGGTATGCTCAATAATGGAAGGGAGGGTGGAAGAGATTAAGAGAGAAAAAAGGATATACCGAACAAATAAAAATGAACAAATAAATACACAAATGAAGAAATAAACTAATAAAGAAATAATCATTTCCGCATAATAAGGGGTTGCGTGCAATCATCGAGTCTTTATAAATTCTTTCCTAAATCAATAATTATTATTAAAAAAAAGTTAAAAAAATACACCAAAGATATAAACAATAATTTACGAATAATGAGGTATGCTCAATAATGGAAGGGAGCGAGAGGGTAGACGAGATTTTGGTGAGTAAAAATCCCGCACAGACCCTTCGCAGTACCTTATGTAAAAATTTTCACAAACGCACCGAAAAAATAAAATAAAAAAGTATACTTAAGAGGGTAGATTTTTGATAAATGTGAAAAATATGTAGTTACTATTACGCAATTGTATTATTATTATTCGCAATGTTCCTTCTGCGCCCTTTTCGGACTAGACGACGATATTCCGTTAGCACGGTCGGTATCTGCGCGACAATAAGGATAAGGTTCCGAAACCCCCCCTCCGATCGAACAAAAATTTTCCTCAAACCTTCCTTTTAATATTTTAAGACAACCCCAACAGGCATTTTTGGCGACTCGCAATAGTTTTCGAGATATGAAATTTTGAAGTTTTTTTTAAGGGTAAGATTCCGATCCCCCCTGATCGAGCTGAAATTTTGCACAAATCTTCTTTTTAATATTTTAAGACAACCCCTAAAGGGATTTTTGGAGACTTGCAATAGTTTTCGGGATATTGAATTTCTTAGTTTTTTTTTTCCCCACGCGGCCCGACTATATCTATATCTGCTACGTCTCCGTTCATAACTATGTATCGCGCTTCATTTTATGCAAACAAACCCAAACCCAAAAACTAGTGCGCGGCCCCAAAATCCTTGTAGCGATTGTCTTCAAATATTAAGTAAAAGGAAGGTTTGTGCAAAATTTCAACTCGATCGGTGGGGGGGGGGGGGGGGGAGTTGGAGCCTTACCCGACAATAATAATAATGTAAATGGCAATTCGCGATGGAATCTCCGTGACGAAATTTCGTCAAAGCGCTCACCTTGAAACCCAGTGGGAACTTTTCGCTTTCCCTTTTCGCTTCACCCAAACGTACCGCGGCACATAATAAATCCGCGACGAGCATAACTGATGACTCTGATACTCGTCTCTGTCTCCCTCTCGGCCGCGAAATTCACGAAGAAAAAAGAAAACTCCATCAACGTGTTTTCGTGCACCGTGCGACCCTTCGGCCCTGGATCGACCGGGATATATCGGCACATATTTACACCCTTATAAAACATCAGCTCGATGCTCTACTTACGAAGTAAGTTATGTGCTATCGGAAACTTACTTCGCTGCCTCCCATTCGTTCCGGCAATTCATCATCGTACATTAATCGCGTGTTCGATTCGCATACGTACAGGGTGGCCTCAAAAGTGACGTCCGAAGGGAAAATCTAGATGCCTCGAATCAATACCTGCTCGAAACACCCTCATCGATGTTCCATTTTTTTACTTGAGAAGAAAGAATTTTTTATTTTTTTTCCCTCGATTTCTTCTCTAGTGTAAATTATTTTTTTTCTCTTGTATATAGGGACGTTTCCTCTTACGAGTTTTTTAAAATTAATTGGCAGTCATTTGGACTGGTATCAGTATTTTTTAACGATGTTGAAGCTTACATCGTGGAAATACAACGAAAGTTTTTTGTTTGTTTTTTTATTTCTTCATTTTCATTATTATCCAACATTTCATGCTGCAAATTTGGACTGCAGATTTTTCATGAGAATCCTAAATAAAATTTTCAGCGTTCTTCGTAGCCCATAATTGCGAATAAAGTTTGGGTTACGAAGCTTTCGTTGTGTTCCAAGGATGCAAACTTCAATATCGTTTTTTTTTATTTTCCGAAATTTACTGACTGATCCTCTCAAAGCTGTTTTATAAACTTTTAATCAAAATCTATGGCATCGACGTTAGGGTTCGGTTGGTCGTTTATTTTTTGCTCAACAGTGCACTTTATAGCGATAACACGAGTTCAAAAGATTCGAGGAAAGTACATATAGTACAGTCGTGCAGTCGTTGAAAAAACCCGTAATCGGAAAAAATTAGAAGGCCAGTTTTTTGACAGGTGAGTATGTAGGTGCCGCGGGGGCTAAATTCAAGTTTGCCTAAAAATCGAGGTGCAGAGTTCTTTTTTAGGGGATGACGGGGGGTGGGGGTGGTTTGATGCCAAACTACAACCCCTACGAGGTCGGCGCCGTGAGACGGAATGTTCAGAAAAATCCGAGGTTTAGTTTTGTCCACAGCGCCGAAGTCGTGGTAGTTCATGTTGGGGATGAAAAAGTAGGGTGAAATTTACAAAAATCAGTTTTAATTCAGAAACTTCTTGGGATACATTCGTACAATTTTTGTTCAAATGGGAACGTTGTAGCCCTTGAAAAGACGCGTCGATCGTTCATTTGATCATTATTCTCCAATAATGTCTTCGCCCCCAAAAAAATTGTTGAAATACTAAACAAAAATTGTTTATTGAATAACTGAAAAACGATCGATTTTTCGGATATGGTTTAAATGTACGAAACGTAGGGAATGATTTTCTTTATATTTTCGTTTCTATGGACCACCCTTAAATTTTGCTACTGCCAACCCCTTTCGAGGGTTGAAAATAAAAAATGAAATTCTGAGAAAACTATTGACCGCACGAATTCGCCGCCGTGGAACAAGTTGTAGCTTGAACCGTCAGCTACATTTTTGTCCACAGCGCCAAACTCGTATCTCTTCATTTTCGGTCAATAGTCTTCCCAGAATTTCATTTTGAATTTTCAACCCCCGAGAGGGGTTGGAAAAAGCAAAATTCAAGGGTGGTCCATAGAAACGAAAATATAGAGAAAATTATTCTCTACATTTCGTACATTTAAACCATCCCCGAAAAATCCATTATTTTTTAGTTATTCAACAAACAATTTTTTTTTTAGTTTCACCAATTTGTTTTGGGGTGAAGATATTATCGGAGAGGGATGATCAAATACTCGATCGACGAATCTTCTCAAGGGCTACAACGTTCCGATTTGAACAAAAATTGTATGAATTTTTCTTAAAGAGTTATCGAATTAAAACTGATTTTTCAAAATGTCACCCCCCTTTTTCACCCCCAAAATGAACTTCCACGACGTCGGCGCTGTGGACAAAAATAAAGCCCGGATTTTTCTGAACATTTTGTTTCAGGCGCCGACCTGGTAGGGGTTGTACTTTGGCATTATCCACCCCCATCCTCCTTTATCCCTTTAAAAAAACCCTACACCCCGATTTTTAGGCAAACTTGGATTTAGCACCCGCGGGACCTACAAAATCACCTGTCAAAAAACTAGCCTTCTTCTAATTATTTCCGATTCCAATATACAGCACGACTGTACTGATACACAAACGAGAAAAATAAAAAACGGATTTTTTCTCGACCAGTAAAAAAGATTGGAGAACATAGATGGGGATGATTCGGGTAGGTATTGATACAAGGCATCTAGATTATCATTTTGGACGTCACTTTTTGAGCCACCCTTTTTATATACGTGTATGGGAAAAGTTCGACAAAGTTCGGCACCGATATTTACCCAACTGGGGAATATCAGGTCTTTATTTTATTCCCTCAGGTTACTTCGCAATGCGGACGTTTCGTACAGTCCATTGACCAATCGAATTCTCTCGTAAAGTCAGTGGCGATTACTTTTTTCCGTGGCGCGAAGGAGACCATCGAACAATATCGGAGTTAAGTTTCCTCGCGTTCGATCTGAGTAATCTCATTCTTCCAAAGTTCTTATTCGGTTCTTTGGGGGCCGATACCGTTTCCTTTTTCGTCTTTATTTCGAGCTACTAAATATTGTCTATTTTCCGATTTCATCCTAATGGTCAGACTGCCGAATCTCCGGACGACAAAATTTGCATCTCTCGAATGCAACAAAAATTCCTAATAATGCCGTATTTTTATTATGATCAAAAATCATTTTTTTAGATCGCTAAATAAGGATCGTAAAAAATGGCGTGATTTTGACGGCTTAAATCGGCCGGAGGAAATTTGAGAAATCAGAAGCAGAAAAATTTCGTTGCATTCCAACGATGCAAACTTCATCGTCATTCTCGTGTTGAATCTAATCTTATTCATCCAAAGTGCCGATTCGATTCCTTCGAGGGCCGATTTTCGTTTTCTTTTACGTCTTTATTTCGAGCTGCCGAGAAAAATGTCAATATTCCGATTTCATCCTGATGATCGGACTGCTGAATCTTTGGACGACAAAAATAGAGTCTCGTTGATTACTGTTGGCCCCGATTCCGTTCTTTTTCCGCCGATCCTAAGCTGCTTCGAAAAATTCACTGGGCCCGCGATCGCGACGAGCAGGCTTTGAAAAAATGTTTGAAAATTTCGGTGCTGAGCGTACGATATATACACGCGATATATCCAATAATGTGAATATTCAACTGCCCGATCGAAACGAGGCTCTATTCGAGGGCTAAAAAAGGGCCGTATCTCGATATGATGAAATGCCGATTTTTTTTCACAACACAGGCACGATCCAACCGCGATAATCCGAATATCGCACTATCGCAGAGTGAGTGCGATCAGAGTTGAAAAAGAAAATAAATCCGATCAAATTCTCCAGAATGTACACATCCAAATGGGTTTCGAACGGAATGTTGTTCATAGTGGGGCGTGCATAATCATGCACATTTCCTCCTCTGCACGAAGACGAATGCCATTCCATTTCGATGTTCACCACGCCCGAGGACGAAAATACGATTTAACGTTGATGTTGGATTGTGATTTTGCCAATACCCCGTTTTCCTCGCCAGTTTACCCCCCCCCCCCCCCCCCCCGCGTCACGCTTCACCGTGATTATCGCCGAGATTTCCTCACCATAGGAAAGCGACCCGGTAAAATTCGCTGTCGACGCCGTGTCAATGCCCCGGCAGCAGAGGAGACGCATTTAAATGCGACTGCGGGGGTGGTAGATGTACATGCGGTGTTGGAAGTGAAGTTTGCCTTGTGAGAAATCGATTCTGACGTCGGTCAGAGTCAGCCAGGTAGGCAGTTGTGGTTGCCCTCCTACTTTATATATATATATGTGTATATATATATATATATATATATATATATATATATATATATATACACATATGAAGGTGATTTCGAGGACCGTCCTCGTAGTAGCCAATTATCCTCGTACTTGACATTTTGCAACCCCAATGTCTTTAAAATCACCTTCAGATTAGTGTCGGTATATTTATATCAAGATTAGTTGCAGAACCGTCTTGTCCTGAAAATCAACGATTCGTTTGGAAAAATAATTGAACTTAAGGGCCGAAAAACAGTTGTTCTTTTCTAAAAAAAAGGATCTTCTTTGTCTATTAGAATATTTATTTGGGATTTGGAAAACATGTATGTGGTTAAGCATACATTGAACTTATTTCGTGTAAATTTTGTTTTAAAAAATTAAAAATTATCAACTTTATTAGGGTTTAATGGAGCATCTGTATGAAAAATGTGGTCCAACGGCTGAAACGACAACTTGACGATGGTTGGCCAGAAACATGAAAACAAATAAGTTTTACGATCTATACAAATGTAGCTCGCGGTCTACGTAGCCGTTTTTCGGGATAATTTTTTTTTCACCAAATGGGGGTGTTCAAAAAAGTGTAATTTTGGCGAAATTTTTACTTTTATATTCGGAGGCTCAAAAAATAGTAGATAAAAACGGCTACGTACGACGATAGCTAGGGCAATTACGGACATTTATGTTTTTTTTTCAAATTTAAAATTGGAATAGCCATTCCGGCCGCGTCGAGAAAAGTGTTTTCGAGAAATTCGCGATTAAAAGTTTTAGTATATGAGGCATTCCACGTCACTTCAGCCAGTAAAAGAAAATCCACAAATAATTTTGAAAAATCTAGCTACTTTATTGAAAAACATTCGCCGAGTGTCGAAATGAAAAAAAAAGTCTGACGTTTTTTCTAGTTGATTACCATTTTTTAACATTTTTTAACATTTTTCCATTCAAATGGCTGTATCTTTGACAGGATTTGACGTATTTACATTCGTAAAAAACGAAAATGTGCGTCTTTTTCTAGCCTTCCGGAAAAACATTAATTTTGATTTCATTGAGCAAGTCGAATGTCCATTTCAGGGCAAAATATGCAAAAATATTTTTTTCTCAAGGAAAGACACTCGTTATTTTTTTTTAATTTCCCCGAATTGTTAATACGAAAAACGGGTTTTTGGTATTTTTTATATTATGGGAGTCCTAAACACCGTGAAGTAACAGCTATTTTTATTTTATTAATTTTTTTATTAATATTCGGTTGAAGAGTGTGCAGCGCTCCAAGGCTTCAATACATATGACATATATGTCATATGCATTTCAAAAACCTGGTAAATATACAGCGAGTGCTCCACACTCTTCAATCGAATATTAATTTAAAAAAAAATTTTAATAAAATAGCTGTTACTTCACGGTGTTTAGGAATTCCATAACATAAAAAATACCAAAAATCCGTTTTTCGTTTTCACAATTCGGGGAAATTCTTAAATTAAAATAACGAGTGTCTTTCCTTGAGAAAAAAAATATTCTTTGCATATTTTGCTCTGAAACGGACGTTCGACTTGCTCGATGAAATCTAAATTAATTTTTTTCTGGAAGGCTAGAAAAAGACGCACATTTTCGTTTTTTACGAATGTAAATACGTCAAATCCTGCCAAAGATACAGCCATTTTAATGGAAAAATATTAAAAACTGGTAATCAACGAGAAAAAACATCATAAGTTTTTAAAAAATGTCGACACTCGCTGAATATTTTTCAATAAAGTAACACGATTTTTCAAAATTATTTGTGGATTTTTTTTTACTGGCTAAAGTGACGTGGAATGCCTCATATGCAAATCGTTGCGCTACCTGCTTTCACTGAATCGTCTGTTACTTGTTCAATTTTCAATACTTTAACGAAAAATGTTTTTCACATCTTCTTGAATATGCATATTTTGGGAAAATGCAAAAAAACATCGTTTGTCTTGACCCCTCACCGTGGCGTCTCCCCGTCTTAAGGTTTTCAATATTTTTTTCTGAAGAAAGCATGGGGATGCGAAGCTCGGAGTTTTTCCACACAATTGAGGTGTCTTCTCACTTTAGATGCTAAGAAAAGGCTATTTTCATGATTTTTTAAAATAGGTTTATATTATAGATATTGATATAAAAGTTCTTACACTAAATAAATACACTTTCGAAAAACATTTTTTAAAATTATTCATTCAAGTCACTATTTATAGACGAAAATGGTAGTTAAAAAAAAGTCCTAAAAAATTGTTGGTCTGCGCTGTTGATGAAATCTCGGAGATGGATCATCTGAAACAAAAAAATCAAACGATTTTCGATTCAGTATGTTAATGGCTATAGCGCATATTATACAATTTTCGATATATGCAAAAATAACCAAATGGCCAACATTTTTCGAAAAAACAAAAAAAAACGAGTTGTTTTCACCGTTTTTGGCAAAAACATTGTAAATATCAAAATTTACAAAAATCCTTGATATGCGCTATAGCTATAGTTGTAAAGAATATGTGGTTAAAATTTCATAACGATCGGTTCAGTAGTTTCGAAGATTTTATCAACAAGCCGTCGAAAAACGTTGTTTCGAGAAAAACGCGTTTAAAGTTTTTAACGAGCAGATGACCGTGCTCAGGTAGTAAAAGTAAAGGTCACACAAAAATACAGTTAGACTCCTCCGATCTTCATAAAATTTCAGTATGATTCTTTTGGATATGTATACTTTCGAAAAATGTAATGTAAAAAAAAGATTTTTTGAACATTTTAAAGTAAGAAGCCGCTTTAATACATGATCTTGGCAAGATTGAGTTTTTTTTAATTGAAAAATATTGATGGACAATGAAGTAATTATTATTTAAAGGAAGTGCTGCCGTGGCTGCATAGCCAATAAGTGTACGTGGTGCTGGCAACTGCGCTCATCTAAAATGAAAAACAAAAAGAATGTAGTTTTAGTATGACAATCAAACTATCTTATGACCGGATACTTTTTTTTTAATTTACCAGATTACGAAAATGGCAAGCTGTAGAAAGTTCGATTTTCGATTAAAAAAAACAACTTTAATAATTTTTTATCGACAATCGGATGAAATAAAAAAATCATTCGGTTATACGATAGAAAATGTTATAAACCATGCTCCGTCCGAATTGCGGTCTTTTTTTCTCATTTATTTCTCGAAAACAGTTTCAAGAAAAACACAAAAGGAAAAAGAGTAAATTGCAGCTGATTGGTTTGCTGTAAGGGAGTAGATGATCTGACCCTTCACAAAAATCGTCCTAACTCGATCAGTTTTTGGATTTTTTATGAAAAATTTCCTGCTAATTGAAGTTGAGATTCTAGGCTACAAAACTCTGCAATCAAAAATCAAATTGAAAAATCAGAGCTCACGCAGACCCCTTTAAGGGTTATATACAGTCAGGAGGCCCAAAAAGATTGATTTTTCAAGAATTTTTCTTGAGAAGACCTCAAAATCTATTAACGTAAAAATTTGTACACGTATTATGGTAACTTTCAACTGTATTTTAACATATTTATTTGTAAAACTAATCATTTTGAAAGCAGCTATAGCTGATCTCCGGGAGCACCTCTAAAAAAGGCGGTATCTCTGGACTGGATCATCTAAAATGAAAGAACCAAAAATATTTCGTTAATATAATGGATTATCTTGTAATTGATCGAAGGAATAAGCAAAATAATAATTTTTGACAAAATGGCGGATTCGCAACAAAAAAATCGATTCTTGACAAAAATGTAGGCCTTAAATTGTTTATAAAATGGACAATATTTATCGATGATAAAAAACCTTCGATTAATTACTAAAAAATATATTTGAAAAGATTGTGTTTAAATTTAAGACTGATCGGTTGAGCCGTTTCCGAGAAATCTTGCTCACCGACTTTAAAAACACAGTTTTCAGATAAACGCGTTTAAGGGAGACTTTGTCCTTGGAGTGCCATATTTCAGGTGTTTACATTTTATTTTTTTTAAAGGAAACGAGTAAAGCTTTTTGAGTGCGGTTTTTTTCTTGCTTTTATTCATGATATACAGAACGGTAAAAATGTTTTTTTTTTTTTAAAAAACCAAAATGGCGGCCGCTGCAGCTCCGCGAAAACAGGCCCTCAAATCGCGGGACGTAAACGGCTGACATCACTGCCCCCTCTTTGTTGATCTGAAACACAAATTCAAAGCATATTATCAATCTGTGACCCTTTGGTCATGGAATGACGGATGGGTTTTTCGTTTAATACAAATTTCGGAAAATGGCGGCAATGAAAAAAAAAATCGAATTTTCGCGTTTTTTTCGCATAAAAAGATAAATAATAAATGCAAAAATGTATCTATCGAAAAAACGATCCGTCATTCCGTGAAGACATATTTTCTGAGTATGCTCTCCAAATTTCAGGTCGATATGTTAATTACAGCGGTCAGGAGAATGTCAGCCATTTTTAAAAACGTTTTTCCGATAAAAACGCGTTTAAAGTTTTGTAATGTGTTTACACAAATGTGTTTATAATTACCGCTAATCGGCAATGCCTGGTCCATAGAGGCATCCCTCCTCTTCTTCTAGCTGCTCATGTTGAGCCGCTAACATCTCCCGCTGCATTTCAAGGACAAGGTCTCCCTTAAAGTTTCAAAAGCACTTTCGAGTGCTCTGACAAATAATTACAAATGTGCGTGTAACTTTGAGAATATTCGCCGGATTGCCAAGAAATTTTCTGTGTGTGTACTTAAATATATGTACATTACGAAAAAATAAACAAAAAAAATCGATTTTTCGAAAATTTTAACTCTATATTTACCCCCTTAAGGACCGTCTTAAAATATTCTTTCCCCATATGTCACGCAAGAGGGTGTTCTCTCCGCCGTGTTTGCATCGTGTTATATGCGCCCTCCATTTGCGCCCCCCGGTACTTAATTCCACACTCGCGAGTCAATGAGAACGAGACGACCGAGCGCAGTGGATCCAGTTCGTGAGAACGGAAACGTACGAGGTGAGAATAAAAAAATCGTAGACGTGTCGAGGTGTCAAGTGAGAAGGTAAGAGGGTGGGCAATGCTTGTGGCGTTTGCACGATGCTTCACACATGCGTGTGTGTAATTTATAAAATGTCATGCACGAACGTACAGAGCCTTCTCCGTACGTTGCAATTTAGCTTTGTCGGTGTGTCAAACGTGGTCGGCCTCTTTTTCACGCGACCAATCATTGCGGGCAACGTGATGTCTAATTTTAATGCCCTTTTAGCAAGCCTCAATTACTCTTCTCGCCTCTTTCTCTAGCTTCTTCTCCGACTCTCATCAGATTTTCTCTCAACACTTCAGATCAGAGAAGAAAATGTAATAATGATTTATTGGTTTCTTCTCGTAACGATGACAAAATTCTTTTTTCGTTTCTCTTTGTGAGTGATGACAAAAAGTCTTTGTAATCACTTGCCAGCTGTCATCGATCAGAAATTGACCTGAAAAAAAACGCAGTCAGATCCAAAAAGTCCGAAACTGTACTTCAAAAGAATTGACATCGGATCGAATGACATCAAATGACTTTTTTATTTTTGATTGAGCGACTGTACGAAATATACTGCAAACAGAAGACGTCAAGCATGAATATATGTCACAGGGAATTGCATCTTGATCTTCAGACCTACATCCAAAGTCTTAGAAAAAATCCATTCGCGTTTCATTTCGTCGCTGATGAAAGAAATACGGGGGTGATGAAAAGCTGAGTACACAGGTCTAGTGTAATATCGTATCATTTCTAAAGAGGCACTCAAAGACATCGATCTCGTAAATAGGGATATATATATGTATATATGCATGCATGAATGCATATATATATATATATATATATATATATATATATATATATATATGGAAGTCGAGAGAAAACGAGAACGTACATCAATGGCTAGAAAAACATAGTGATCGAGTATGGATCGTTCTAGAGAGTAGAGAGAGAGAATGAAAGATATTGTCCGCGAGGGTTTCGGATCTAAAGCCCCGACGTATTACATTACCGTCAGATGTATACAAGGCGATTCACAATGACTAAGGATCCCTTTGTGAGCATATAGGGTGTCATTGCGAGCAGAAAGCTTTATCAAAATTGTTGTGCGACAAAAATTGGCCGACAGTTGCTCACGACCGGAACGTGCAAGCAGGATCGAGGGCGGCTTCACATCCGCCTTCTGACAAGTGCATTTTTTTACTGACTTTTCTTTTTTTCCGGTAAAAAATAATTAACATGGACACTCGCATTGTAAATCGATAATACGATTTTATAATTTTCGTTTGTTATTTAATGATTGAAGAAAATTAAATTCTCGCCTGAGCAACTACCCTGCCATTGTTCACTGAGCGTCGAACTTTGAACGCGAATATCTCGAATTTTCGTCGCACGACATTGAAAAAAAGGGATTTGCTCGCAGTTAACGATGTTGAAGTTAGCATCGTTGGAATGCAACGAACATTGTGATTTTTTATTTGATCCAATTTCTTTCGACACACGTTCGCTACGAACATTCTTCGACAATTTTTCTATTTTGTTGTTTAGGGATATATAATGTAAATTTGCAAAAAAGATTTTTTAAGTCATGAAAAAGAGGAAATGGAGATAATAGAAAGAATTCTCGTTGCCATCCGACGATCCGAACTTCAAGAGCATCGCAATGACACCCTTTGGGCTTACCAAGGGACCCACCAGCCTAGTTAAGCATCACCCTGTATATATATCAAGGATCAAGGGTAAATATACAACAAGGACCGCCCTTACATATGTGCGTATATACACACACACACACACACACACACACACACACACACACACACACACACACACACACACACACACACACACACACACACACACACACACACACACACACACACACACACACACACACACACACACACACACACACACACACACACACACACACACACACACACACACACACACACACACACACACACACACACACACACACACACACACACACACACACACACACACACACACATACATACGTGCGTGTGGAACGTAAATACCATATCGTCTTTCCACCCGAGATACGTTCAGGACAAGATCAAGATGCCCGTTCCCTTGATGCATATTCAATGATGCGTCGTAGGCTTGTCGTCGCCATCGATGATGCAATGACAGAATCGATGACAATGCCCGAGCTCACGTCTATCCGGTCGATAGAACTACCCTGACAAGCGCAACTCCCTAGAAAATTACATTCGCCCTCGTCGCAACTCGAGACACAAAAATCCCATCGGAAAATCCCGTATGCATTATGCGAAGTACCGAAGAGTATCGTCTTATCGGGATCGCTCGCTTGCAACATAAGAGTCAAAAAGAAAGGGCTGATTCAATCTCCGTGCGATTCAATCTCTTATTCTTCTGCTGATTTGCCTCTTCCGAGAGGGATTTCGTTTTTTTGGTCTTCATTTTGATATACCGAAAAATTGGAGTATTCTGATTTTGTCGAGATGTCGAGCTGGTGTTTTTCCTTAGCTACGAAGCTGTTCTTTTTCGGTTATTTTCTTCAAGCTTTTGAGATTGGTTTTTTTTCGAGTATCTGACTTCTCCTTTTTTCAATTTTTTTTTAGGTATCCTTGGTTCCTTTTTTTCAAATTTTTGAGATTTCCTCGGTTCTTTTATTTCCCAGTTTTTGAGATCTTCTTTGCTTTGCTCCAAGTTTTTGAGCTCTCGCACATATCGAGTCGCAATCGTTGGGTTTATTTTCTTGTAATTATATGGGGGTTTTAGTGCCTCTGGAGTGCCGGGGCGAGATTGTACACTGACGGTACGAGTGTACACGTTGAAGAGGCGTTCGAGCACCCAATCTCGATGCTAACGCGAGAGCACTTTATCGTTTGTTTTCGCCAGAGAGAACGGGAAATAGAGACAGAGAGGGGAGAGGGTGTGTGTGTGTGTGTGTGTGTGAGTGAGTGAGAGAGAGAGAGAGAGAGAGAGAGAGAAACAGAGTTATATCGACGGGAACTAGGAACTCCAGTTTTCCGGAGTTCACAATCTTTGTTCGTTCACTTCCACAAGGCTTGAGTGCCTCCCAGGCATTTTCAGGAAACTCTCACCAATGGCTAATCTTTTTTTTTTACATCGACAGCATGCACCCTCCTCTCTCTCGCTATCCAGGCGATTAGGTCAAGTGGAGAAAAATAGAGGGAGAGAGAGAGAGAGAGAGAGAGAGAGAGAGAGAGAGAGAGAAAAGTAGAGATATCCTTGAAAAAAATAAGGGATGTCCTACGACAGGAAATCATCTCTTTTGATTCCGCCTACAAAACTCTCACTCAAGGTCCATGTGTCTTGATTTCTGCCACTTCCTCCCTAAAGTCATTCCCAATCCGTCAGTATTGCACTTTTTAGTGCATTGGCAAGCGGCTATGGGCGACACCCTCTGTGACGAACTGAAGAAGAGCAGCGAGTGGGGGAAAAAACAAAAGGGATGAGATCGTGAAAACCCTCGAGGGCGCACCGCGGATCAGTAGGAATAGTCGTAAAAAAGTACGTCTCAGTTTCGCACCATGGAGGACGGCTTTTCACGGAATAATGAAGAAAAAAAATCACGGAAATTGTTTTAAAAAAAAAAATTGATATTAATTCAGTCGCTGCGGTTTCTGTGGCGGTGACACAGATCCCGGTGGGACGTTCGACACACGCGCAAAAGTGTACTTAACGGTAGGGTGCATGCGGACGACGAAATTGCGGTAATTGCGGTACTCGCACCCGCTGCGCCAACCCGAACGATTTTTCTGTATCCATGTTCCGGAAGTTTATTTAGTCTACACCGCCACTCTCCAATTACTGATATTTTTTATATGCGTTCGGATTTTTCACTTTTTTCCGACTCTCTCTCTCTCTCTCTCTCTCTCTCTCTCTCCCCTCTCTCTCTCTCTCTCTCTCTCTCTCTCTCTCAGTCTGTTTCTCTCTCAATTTCAACGGCAATTTTGTCGGCTGACGATGTTTACGAGTCGCGTTGGCGGTGTAATGAGATTAGTTCATAAGTTGATGACTTTGTACGCAGGTATAACGCCCCCACTGCTCGGTGCAATTTCTCAGTCCTATTGGTACACGTTGCTATGAGAATTATCCCATGTCAACTTTATCGAAATGTCACCGAATTATTGCGGTGTCGTTCAAACTGTGTGCTACATCGATTTGATCATAACCCAAAAATTGATGTCAAGTGTTAAATTCAAATTAATGTAGAACGGAAAATTGTTGACACGAAATTACAAATGTATACAAGTGCATGTACATATTCGTATCTATGGATATAGGTTTTTTAACTTTCCCACTGTGACTTCGCGCGTCCTTGCAGGGCTTTTAGGATTCGATTACTTCAACGGGTCTGCGTAAGATTGGGGGCCCACAAAAAACAGGTCAATTTTCAAGATTTTTTCCTGAGGATAGTATTGAGATGACACGGTTGGGATTTTACACACACTTGATACACAGTCTTGTCAAGTTTGAGTTTTTTTGTTATCGAAAAATATTGATAAACAATGAAGTTATTATTATTTAAAGATAGCACCGTCGTTGCTGCATGGCCAATAGGCGTAGATGCTTCTGGCAACTAGGCTCAACGTACTTCCAGTATAAAAAATAAAACTTTCGTATGACCGGATACTATTTGAAGTTTAGAAAATCATGAAAGTGACAAGCTGTAGAAAAAAAAGTTCGATTCACAACCAAAAAAACAACTTCAATCATTTGTCATCAAGAAATGGATACACATGGACGTCGCCAATACTCTCACAAGGAACATCACTAAAGTGTCCTTTGATTTTGTTGAAACTCACACATGTGACAAAGCATTCAAAACTATTAGACACGCATTTTTTCATCGGCGGAAAACAGTTTTGAGGGGGAAAAACACCCCTCAAAGAAAGGCGTGTCGAGGGGTGATTCTACAGTTCACCCACAAGTAGTCCACCGATCTGAATGAATCAAAAACCAAAATCCTTTTAATGTAAAGCGTTGAAAAATCTACTATAGGAATATTGAAAAAAGTTTAATTTATGGGAGTCACGCCTTCCTTCGAGGGGTAGTTTACTAAAGCCGTTTTTCCGCCAGTAAAAACAAATACGTGTCTAATAGTTTTCAATACTCTATGATCTGTATACAGTACTTAACATTTGTGCTCATTTTGTAGACAAAAACACCTCCACCATTTTTCAAGATTA